>JAWPHD010013098.1:0-70819 GCA_037043455.1 Cyrtodaria siliqua
AGACTAGAACAGACTAGGTATAGGTAATAATTCATGTGATGTCAGATGCTGCAGTATTCCACGAACCTGTGACTCCGGTCTTACAGATCTAGTGAATTATTTACAAACAATTTGCAGAAATTGCTGTTTTGCCATAAATACTTTATTTTCAGTTCAGTCTAGGAAATATGTATTTCCATTGTTGCAATACTAGAACAGACTAGGTATAGGTAATAATTCACGTGATTATTCCACGAACTTGTGACTCAGGTCTTACAGATCTAGTATAATATTTACAAACAATCTGCAGAAATTGCTATTTTGCCATAAAGACTTTATTTTAAGTTCAGTCTAGGAAATATGTATTTCCATTGTTGCAAGACTAGAACAGACTAGGTATAGGTAATAATTCACGTGATGTCAGATGCTGCAGTATTACACGAACCTGTGACTTGGGTCTTACAGATCACGTGAATTATTTACAAAAATCTGCAGATATTGCTGTTTTGCCATATAGACTTTATTTTATGTTCAGTCTAGGAAATATGTATTTCCATTGTTGCAAGACTAGAACAGACTAGGTATAGGTAATAATTCACGTGATGTCAGACGCTGCAGTATTCCATGAACCTGTGACTCAGGTCTTACAGATCTAGTGAATTATTTACAAACAATCTGCAGAAATTGCTGTTTTGCCATAAATACTTTATTTTAAATTCAGTCTAGGAAATATGTATTACCATTGTTGCAAGACTAGAACAGACTAGGTATAGGTAATAATTCACGTGATGTCAGACGCTGCAGTATTCCACGAAACTGTGACTCTGGTCTTACAGATCTAGTGAATTATTTACATACAATCTGCAGAAATTGCTGTTTTGCCATATAGACTTTATTTTAAGTTCAGTCTAGGAAATATGTATTTCCATTGTTGCAAGACTAGAACAGACTAGGTATAGGTAATAATTCAAGTGATGTCAGAGGCTGCAGTATTCCATGAACCTGTGACTCAGGTCTTGCAGACCTAGTGAATTATTTACAAACAATCTGCAGATATTGCTGTTTTGCCATAAATACTTTATTTTAAGTTCAGTCTAGGAAATATGTATTTCCATTGTTGCAAGACTACAACAGACTAGGTATAGGTAATAATTCACTTGTTGTCAGACGCTGCAGTATTCCACGAACCTGTGACTCCGGTCTTACAGATCTAGTGAATTATTTTCAAACAATCTGCATAAATTGCTGTTTTGCCATATAGACTTTATTTTAAGTTCAGTCTAGGAAATATGTATTTCCATTGTTGCAAGACTAGAACAGACTAGGTATAGGTAATAATTTATGTGATGTCAGACACTGCAGTATTCCATGAACCTGTGACTCGGGTCTTACAGATCTAGTGAATTATTTACAAACAATCTGCATAAATTGCTGTTTTGCCATAAAGACTTTATTTTAAGTTCAGTCTAGGAAATATGTATTTCCATTGTTGCAAGACTAAAACAGACTAGGTATAGGTAATAATTCACTTGATGTCAGACGCTGCAGTATTCCACGAACCTGTGACTCCGGTCTTACAGATCTAGTGAATTATTTACAAACAATCTGCAGAAATTGCTGTTTTGCCATATAGACTTTATTTTAAGTTCAGTCTAGGAAATATGTATTTCCATTGTTGCAAGACTAGAACAGACTAGGTATAGGTAATAATTTATGTGATGTCAGACACTGCAGTATTCCATGAACCTGTGACTCGATCAGGTCTTATAGATCCTGTGAATTATTTACAAACAATCTGCAGAAATTGCTGTTTTGCCATAAAGACTTTATTTTAAGTTCAGTCTAGGAAATATGTATTTCCATTGTTGCAAGACTACAACAGACTAGGTATAGGTAATAATTCATGTGATGTCAGACACTGCAGTATTCCATGAACCTGTGACTCGATCAGGTCTTATAGATCTTGTGCATTATTTACAAACAATCTGCAGAAATTGCTGTTTTGCCATAAAGACTTTATTTTAAGTTCAGTCTAGGAAATATGTATTTCCATTGTTGCAAGACTACAACAGACTAGGTATAGGTAATAATTCACTTGATGTCAGACACTGCAGTATTCAATGAACCTGTGACTCAGGTCTTACAGATCTTGTGAATTATTTACAAACAATCTGCAGAAATTGCTGTTTTGCCATAAAGACTTTATTTTAAGTTCAGTCTAGGAAATATGTATTTCCATTGTTGCAAGACTAGAACAGACTAGGTATAGGTAATAATTCACTTGATGTCAGACGCTACAGTATTCCATGAACCTGTGACTCAGGTCTTACAAATCTAGTAAAATATTTACAAACAATCTGCAGAAATTGCTGTTTTGCCATAAAGATTTTATTTGAAGTTCAGTCTAGGAAAAATGTATTTCCATTGTTGCAAGACTAGAACAGACTAGGTATAGGTAATAATTCATGCGATGTCAGACACTGCAGTATTCCATGAACCTGTGACTCGGGTCTTACAGATCTAGTGAATTATTTACAAACAATCTGCAGAAATTGCTGTTTTGCCATAAAGACTTTATTTTAAGTTCAGTCTAGGAAATATGTATTTCCATTGTTGCAAGACTAGAACAGACTAGGTATAGGTAATAATTCACTTGATGTCAGACGCTACAGTATTCCATGAACCTGTGACTCAGGTCTTACAAATCTAGTAAAATATTTACAAACAATCTGCAGAAATTGCTGTTTTGCCATAAAGATTTTATTTGAAGTTCAGTCTAGGAAAAATGTATTTCCATTGTTGCAAGACTAGAACAGACTAGGTATAGGTAATAATTCATGCGATGTCAGACACTGCAGTATTCCATGAACCTGTGACTCGGGTCTTACAGATCTAGTGAATTATTTACAAACAATCTGCATAAATTGCTGTTTTGCCATAAAGACTTTATTTTAAGTTCAGTCTAGGAAATATGTATTTCCATTGTTGCAAGACTAGAACAGACTAGGTATAGGTAATAATTCACTTGATGTCAGACGCTACAGTATTCCATGAACCTGTGACTCAGGTCTTACAAATCTAGTAAAATATTTACAAACAATCTGCAGAAATTGCTGTTTTGCCATAAAGATTTTATTTGAAGTTCAGTCTAGGAAAAATGTATTTCCATTGTTGCAAGACTAGAACAGACTAGGTATAGGTAATAATTAATGCGATGTCAGACACTGCAGTATTCCATGAACCTGTGACTCGGGTCTTACAGATCTAGTGAATTATTTACAAACAATCTGCAGAAATTGCTGTTTTGCCATAAAGACTTTATTTTAAGTTCAGTCTAGGAAATATGTATTTCCATTGTTGCAAGACTAAAACAGACTAGGTATAGGTAATAATTCACTTGATGTCAGACACTGCAGTATTCCATGAACCTGTGACTCGATCAGGTCTTATAGATCTTGTGAATTATTTACAAACAATCTGCAGAAATTGCTGTTTTGCCATAAAGACTTTATTTTAAGTTCAGTCTAGGAAATATGTATTTCCATTGTTGCAAGACTACAACAGACTAGGTATAGGTAATAATTCACTTGATGTCAGACACTGCAGTATTCCATGAACCTGTGACTCAGGTCTTACAGATCTTGTGAATTATTTACAAACAATCTGCAGAAATTGCTGTTTTGCCATAATGACTTTATTTTAAGTTCAGTCTAGGAAATATGTATTTCCATTGTTGCAAGACTAGAACAGACTAGGTATAGGTAATAATTCACTTGATGTCAGACGCTACAGTATTCCATGAACCTGTGACTCAGGTCTTACAGATCTAGTAAAATATTTACAAACAATCTGCAGAAATTGCTGTTTTGCCATAAAGATTTTATTTGAAGTTCAGTCTAGGAAAAATGTATTTCCATTGTTGCAAGACTAGAACAGACTAGGTATAGGTAATAATTCACGTGATGTCAGACGCTGCAGTATTCCACGAACCTGTGACTCAGGTCTTACAGATCTAGTGAATTATTTACAAACAATCTGCAGAAATTGCTGTTTTGCCATAAATACTTTATTTTAAGTTCAGTCTAGGAAATATGTATTTCCATTGTTGCAAGACTAGAACAGACTACATTCCTATGATAACATTTATTGACACATATTAAATGATTCCAACTGTGGAATTATTTTTTATTCAAATGAAAACAAAATGCTGTTTTCTTCAGTCTATATTGTAATATTTGTGTTGTTGCTAAACTTGAATAAACATGTTGAATTGCATTCTTATTGCAACAAGTCACAATGTTAAAATAATTCTAATAAATAATAGCATAACTTCTTATAAATAGAATCAAATGCTATATTATGTCTAGTAATATTTATTTTTGTTGTTGATACACTTAAATATGTTGAATTGCATTCATATTGCATCAATTGACAATGTTAAAATGATTCTAACTAATATCAGCATATCTCATGTAAATTGAAACAAAAAATGCTGTTTTCTTCAGTTTTGTAATTTCTGTATAGCAGTATTTATTTGTGTTGTTGCTAGACTTGAATAAAGATTTTGAATAACATTCATATTGCATGAATTGAAACTGTAATCATGATTTTAATAACAGCATGACTTTTTATGAATAAAAAACTGGCTCAAATTATAGGTAATAATTCATGCGATGTCAGACGCTGCAGTGTTCCGCATACCTGTGACTCGGGTCTTACAGATCTAGTGAATTATTTACCAAACACTACACAAATTAGAATTTAGACATATTGTAAGTTCAGTCTTAAGAAATATGTAATTCCATTGTTGCAACACTAGAACAATGTGGACTATATTCATATAACATTTATAGGGCTCAGTCTCGATGATAGTATGTTCTACTTAAATTGAAATGGTCATTATGAAAAACTGTATTTTGAAAGTTTACACTAACCAAGGATTAGCAAGACAGAATGTTTCTGTGCCCATTATGTTTAGTAATATTTATTTTTGTTGTTGATAGACTTAAATATGTTCACTTGATTCATATTGCATCAATTGACAATGTTAAAATAATTCTAATATCAGCATATCTCATGTAAATTGCAACAAAAAAATGCTGTTTTCTTCAGTTATGTTGTACTTTCTGTCTAGCAGTATTTATTTGTATTGCTTCTAGACTTGAATAATTTTTTTGAATAACATTCATATTGCATGAATTGAAACTATAAAAAGGATTTTAATAACATCATGACTTTTTATAAATTAAAAACAATGGCTCAAATTATAGGTAATAATTCATGCGATGTCAGACGCTGCAGTGTTCCGCATACCTGTGACTCAGGTCTTACAGATCTAGTGAATTATTTACCAAACACTACACAAGTTGCCTTTGTTTCAAAAGACATACTGTAAATCTAAGAAATATGTAATTCCATTGTTGCAACACTAGAACAATGTGGACTACATTCATATAACATTTATAGGGCTCAGTGTCGATGATAGTATGTTCTACATAAATTGAAATGGTCGTTATCATTTCGGACAAACAGTTACTTACACTGTACCTATACAAAAGTACAGGTTTATAATGTCGAACATCGTCTTGAGTGGTTTACACAATATAAGACATCACTGAGATTTAGCCCTGATGTATCCCTATTGACACATGTTAAAATGATTCCAATAAATGCATTTCTATCTATAAAAAATTAAAAAATGCAGTTTCTTACGTCAGTATTGTCAATTCTGTTGAATAATATTTATTCATTTTGTTACTAGACTTTAATAAGATGTTGAACTTCATACATACTGCAACAGTTGACAATGTTAAAATAATTCTAATAATAGCATAACTTCTTATAAATACAATCAAATGCTGTTTTATGTCTAGTAAAAGTTATGTCTAGTAATATTTATTAGTGTTGCTAGGCTTAAATATGTTGAATTGCATTCTTATTGCATCAACTGACAATGTTAAAATGATTCTAATGTCAGCATATCTTATAATAAGTCGAAATAAAATGCTGTGTTTTTTCCCATTTTGTTGTAATTTCAGTCTTGACACATGTTAAAATGATTCCAATAGAAGTTAAATTTCTTATAAATACAAAACTGTCTTTTGTAAGTATTGTAAATTCTGTCTGGCAATTATTATTTGTGTTGTTGCTAGACTTGAATAAAGGCTTTGAATAACATTCATATTGCATCAATTAAAAATGCTAAAATGATTCTAATAAAAAGCATAAGGGCATATAGTGTTACACCCGTCCGTCCATCTATTCTTGCGTCAGTCAGTGTGTCTGTATCATTAATGTTGTCTGGACTTGTTATCCAATCTTCCCTAAACTTGGTCAAATTGTATATGGGCACAATGTCTTGGCCAGGTGACCAATTAATGTCAGAAAGGCAATAGCCTTATTAAAATGTAAATCATTAGCGGGGGCATCCATGTCCTATGGCTCAAATTATAGGTAATAATTCATGCGATGTCAGACACTGCAGTATTCACGAACCTGTGACTCGGGTCTTACAGATCTAGTGAATTATTTCCCAAACAATCTACACAAATTGCTGTTTTGCTACAAAGACATTGTAAGTTCAGTCTAGGAAATATGTATTTCCATTGTTGCAAGACTAGAACAAACAATGCAGACTACACTCATATAACATTTATTGACACATGTTAAAATGACTCCAATAATGGCATTAATATGTATATGAAAAGGAAACAAAATGCAGTTTTCTTCAGTCAATATTGTAAATTCTGTCAAGTAATATTTATTTTGTGTTGTTGCTAGACTTGAATAAAGATGTTGAATTGGATTCTTATTGCAACAATTGACAATGTTAAAATGATTCTATTGATAGCATAACTTCTTATAAATACAATGAAAAGCTGTTTTATGTCTAGTAAAATTTAGGTCTAGTAATATTTATTAGTGTTGCTAGACTTAAATATGTTAAATTTCTTATTGCAACAATTGACAATGTTAAAATAATTCTAATAATAGCATAACTTCTTATAAATACAATCAAATGCTGTTTTATGTCTAGTAAAAGTTATGTCTAGTAATATGTATTAGTGTTGCTAGGCTTAAATATGTTGAATTGCATTCTTATTGCATCAACTGACAATGTTAAAATGATTCTAATGTCAGCATATCTTATAATAAGTCGAAATAAAATGCTGTGTTTTTTCCCATTTTGTTGTAATTTCAGTCTTGACACATGTTAAAATGATTCCAATAGAAGTTAAATTTCTTATAAATACAAAACTGTCTTTTGTAAGTATTGTAAATTCTGTCTGGCAATTATTATTTGTGTTGTTGCTAGACTTGAATAAAGGTTTTGAATAACATTCATATTGCATCAATTAAAAATGCTAAAATGATTCTAATAAAAGCATAAGGGGCATATAGTGTTACACCCGTCCGTCCATCTATTCTTGCATCAGTCAGTGTGTCTGTATCGTAAATGTTGTCTGGACTTGTTATCCAATCTTCTCTAAACTTGGTCAAATTGTATATGGGCACAATGTCTTGGCCAGGTGACCAATTAATGTCAGAAAGGCAAAATCCTTATTAAAATGTGAAGCATTAGCGAGGGTATTCATGTCCTATTGCTCAAATTATAGGTAATAATTCATGCGATGTCAGACACTGCAGTATTCATGAACCTGTGACTCGGGTCTTACAGATCTAGTGAATTATTTCCCAAACAATCTACACAAATTGCTGTTTTGCTACAAAGACATTGTAAGTTCAGTCTAGGAAATATGTATTTTCATTGTTGCAAGACTAGAACAAACAATGCAGACTACACTCATATAACATTTATTGACACATGTTAAAATTACTCCAATAATGGCATTAATATGTATACGAAAAGGAAACAAAATGCAGTTTTCTTCAGTCAATATTGTAAATTCTGTCAAGTAATATTTATTTTGTGTTGTTGCTAGACTTGAATAAAGATGTTGAATTGGATTCTTATTGCAACAATTGACAATGTTAAAATGATTCTATTGATAGCATAACTTCTTATAAATACAATGAAATGCTGTTTTATGTCTAGTAAAATTTAGGTCTAGTAATATTTATTAGTGTTGCTAGACTTAAATATGTTAAATTGCATTCTTATTGCATCAACTGACAGTGTTAAAATGATTCTAATGTCAGCATATCTTATGATAAATTGAAATAAAATGCTGTGTTTTCTTCCATTTTGTTGTAATTTCTGTCTCGACACATATATATGTTAACATGATTCCAATAGAAGTTAAATTTCTTATAAATACAATACTGTCTTTTGTAATTATTGTAAATTCTGTGTGGCAATATTTATGTGTTGTTGCTAGACTTTAATAAAGGTTTTGAATAGCATTCATATTGCATCAATTAAAAATGTTAAAATGATTCTAATAAAAGCATAACTTTTTATGCCCCCGCCATTCGAAGAATGGTGGAAGGGCATATAGTGTTACTCCTGTGTGAGCGTCTGTATCAAAAATGTTGTCCAGACTTTGGTAATTGTTATCCAATCTTCTCTAAACATAGTCAAATTATATATGGACCATGTGTCTCATCCTGGTTTTATAATGGGCCCCATAGCCTCATCAATTCCAGAGTTATGCCCCTTGGAATAGTAAAAATTCACAAAATGTTGTCTGGACTATTACTTGGGTAATTGTTATCCAATCTTCTCCAAACTTGGTCAAATTGTATATGGGCACAATGTCTCAGCTAAGTTTGATAAATAGACCCATCGCTACAGTAATTCCAGATTTATACTCCTTGGGATAGTAAAAAATCACCCCAAAAAAAATTAGAAAGGTAATTTCCTTATTAATATGTGAAGCAATATCAGGGGCATCCATGTCCTATGGACACACTTCTAGTTATAAATTAAAAACAATGGCACAGATTATAGGTAATAATTCATGTGATGTCAAATGCTGCAGTATTACGTGAACCTGTGACTCGGTCAGGTCTTACAGATCTAGTGAATTGTTACCAAACAATCTACACAAATTGCTGTTTTGCTATAAAAACATTATTGTAAGTTCAGTCTAGGAAATAAGTATTTCCATTGTTGCAAGACTAGAACAAATAATTTGCACTACAACCATAACATTTATTAACACATGTTACATGAATAACAGCATTACCTTTTATAAAAATGAAGAAGAAAAAAATGGAAATGCAATTTTCTTCAGTCAATATTGTAAATTCTGTCGAACAATATTAATTTGTGTTGTTCCTTGACTTGAAAAAATAAAGAAAAAATAAAGATTTGAATTGCATCACTTGACAATGCTACCAGTAACAGTAAAGCTTCTTAAAATGTATTAATATAAAAGAATGTAACAGTTGTTTTTCTAAAGTCAGTTTTGTAAAATTAAATTTTCTAAAGTCAGTTTTGTAAATTCTGTCTAGCGCAATAGTTGTGTTGTTCCTAGACTTGAATAAAGGTTTTAAATAACACTCATACTGTATGAATTGAACATGTTAGCCCTTAACCCGCTACAAATATATAATGGACTGTTCTTTCTTTGATTAAGACCATTCCATTTATGTGACAAAGGGGTGTTTTGGGGAAAATGACTGATCAGCAGCTGGACATTGTAAACACTGATCAGCCAGCGAGTTACTCACAGGCTGATCTGAGTTTACAATGGACGCAAAGGCTATTATAGTCCTGCTTAGCAGGTTAAGGGTTAAAGTGATTCCAATAATATATCGTATTTCTATTAATTACAAAGATTGCTATATTGCTATAAAGACAATATGGTAAGTTCAGTTGAGCAATATTGATGTTTATTGTTGCCAGACTAGAACACAGATTCTGATCTGCATTTGTATAGAATTAATTGACAATGTTTAAATGATTCCAATATAAGCATTACTTTTTATAAATACACAAAAATGCTAATTTTGTACAGCAATACATCTTTAGCTTGATGGTTCAAAGAATAAGAGAGCTATGTAATGACTGCGGCATCGGCGTCACTTTCTACCTCCAGTTTTACATGTAGACTGTGTTTATAGTTCCACATCTTACATTCCTTGTCCTAGCTCAACCAAATCTGGTTATGGGCTTCATAATAAAATATATTTTTTCATCATATCTCAGAATCCCCCTAAAAGAATTCAGTAAAACATCACGTATGTGCTCACTGTCAGAACTCATAGAGATGAGTGCCATAATTCTGTCTTGCAATTGTGCAGAAGTATGCACTTAAACTTAGTTTCCCAATAGATAGACAAGGCCTTGAAAGTCGACCATCTGTATTGACAGGCAGTGCCTCTTGTTTTCTTAGAAATAAAATTGTAAGCTAAATTTAGCAATATTTAGTGTTTGTTAAATGTATCAATACAAAAAATGCTGTTTTTCTATAAAGAAGCACAAGAGTATTTTATACACGATGAAATTATGGTTATGAAATTATGGGTATTTAGACTGGTTATGAAATTATGGTTAGATTATAAACTAGATTATGTATAATTTTTTTTTACTAAACATGGAAACTACACGAGTTCAAAATTCATAAAAAAGATAAAAACGGTGTTCAGCAAATTATTATGACATATATAAAATTAACTTTCAATTTATTGGCACCGTGTGGTACCCGGGCAAAGAATAGGGCCACTGCAGATCCCGTTAGAGGGGTAGGCAGAGGGGTAGAACCACCCCCCACCAAATTCATGTTCATTTTCTAATGATGCTCATTAAAGGTCTTCATCATGATTCCTGTATTGTTTCAGGTGCCATCTCGCTCAAATCACTAGAGCAGTGGCAGAAAAGTAATAAACAATTAAATCCATATTTTATCTGCATGTAAATGGAGGATGAGCCTGGCATGTTCATTCCTGTTAGGCGCCATATAACCTTTCATGTGTTGTTGCGCCTTAAAACCCAATTCAATTAAATTTATTGTTTCTTTTTAAGATTACATGATTTAAAAATAGTTAATGTTTAATAAGATTTAAAGGGTCCTTGAAATGGATTATTAAATGGAGTTTATATGCATCATTAACAGGTAAAATATTGGGGTGGGGATAGGGGTTGGGGTGGAATCTGTTTTACAAGAGCATGCACTGCCCGAGCATATTATTGTTCTATCTTAACTTGTGTAACATAAGCAGATAATACAATTTCTTATGCCCTGCACCATGATAGTGGATTGGCATAAAAAGGGGTCCCTTGGAAGCAACAAACACAAACAAGAGAGATAAATAGCAGACTCAGTTTTATTGTCTCTGTTTATGATATAAGGTTCAAACACCTCTTCTGGCCACTAGCATGGGCTTCAGCAGTATTCTACCTTAAAGACACAAAGGACCAGTAAGTAAACGACTGCTGATCTGTAGTCCTGGCAACTTTTTACAACTGCCACAGAGCACTAAACAAGTTCTCTAAAGGTCATTCACTTCTTATGTCTTTTTACAGCTGCCACACAGCATTACATTACCCTGTTATGTACTTCTTTCGGATGGTGGGAGGTATACAGTACTGGTTGTACACAGAAAATGTTTATGGTCGTCTCCACTATTAAAACATCGACTGTCATATATAGCCTAAAATGTGCTGAAAATGACTTAAAACAATATTCAACCAACCAACCAACCATATGTGTACCTCACACCTCTGTTAAGGTTAAGGTTTCTCTTTGGGTCTGTTTTATAAGTCATTCGTACACTCTGCAGATACATCTGTGAAACTTCTACATGATAACATAACATGATTGACCTTGACCTTCTTTTTTACACCAGTGATTCTAGTTACATTTTGTGTTAGGTTTGTATCAGATTGACAAACTTTTTAATTACATCATGCTCCCAGCAGCTCTTGGATATAGTAATGACCTCCATGCGTTCTTGCTGAGGTATCCGTCTGTGACTTTTTATGTGTAAAATCTTTGCTTCATCGGCAATTTTTGCACCTGTGTCTAGTCACAGAAGAAATTGTGTTCGTTGAATTGGATACCCATTTTGTGTCGCCTATTCAGAATGGCTGACACTTAGGGATCAATTTGTCCATTTTGAATATTGTCATATTGCAACAAATGACAATGTTAAAATGATTCAAATAACAGCATACCCTCTTATACGCTAAAAAACAATATCTCGATTTATATAATAATTCACTCGATGTCAGATGCTGCAGTATTCCACGAACATGTGACTCGGGTCTTACAGATCTAGTGAACAATTACCTTACAATCTACAAACATTGCTCTTTTAGGCCCATTTCTTGTCCTCTTCATAACTGGGAGATTTCAGAGTAATTTGGCATGTTTACTTGTCTCATCAAGACAATCTGCGGAAACCAACACTCATGTCGGTATCTTCAACGTCAAGCTAAAATCACCCTAAAGGCCATCTAATTCTTGTATGCTTATTGTAAAGTCCATTTTGTGTCCGATTTACAATGCTTGCCGGCAAGGAGTAATTTTAGAATGACGCAACCCATTTACTCATCTCATCAAAATGATGTTCAGAACCCAAAACCCATGTCAGTATCAAGACTGTGCAGAGCCAAACACCCATGTCAGTATCTTCAATGTCAAGGTCACCCTGAAAGTCATTCTCTTATATGTCTATAGTAAGGCCAATGTTGTGTCTTCAAGGTGGAGGTCACTCTGCAGGACCATTTATTTTCCCTCCACAACTCGTGCATGCATGAAGGGATTTCAAAATAACTGCACATTTATTCATCTCATGTCAGTATCTTCAAGGTCAAGGTCACTCTGAAAGCCATTCACTTCTGATTTTGTCTCCTTCATAATTCTTGCCTATATTGAGGGATTTCAAAATAACATGGCATATTTCCTTATCTCATCAAGACAATTTGCCAAATCCAACCCCATGTTGTTACCTTCAAAGACAAAATCACCCTGAAGGTATTATTATATGTCTATTATAGTAAGGTGCATATCATGTCTACTTAATAACTCTTGCATGCACTGAGGGATTTTGAAATAATTGTGCACAATTACTCGTCTCATCCAGACAATGTGAACCCAACACATGTCAGTATCTTCAAATTCAATGTCACTCTGAAGGCCATTCACTTCTTTTATGCCTATTGTAAGGTCCATTTCGTGACCAATTAATAACTCTTACATGGATGGAGGAATTGCAAAATAACTAGGCACATTTATTAATATCTTCAAGACAATGTGTAGAATTTGACACCCATGTCTGTATCTGCAAGGTCAAGGTCACTAAAGTCTTTTCACTTCTAATATGCCTATAGTAAGGCCCATTTCTTGTCCTCTTCATTACTCTTGTGTGCATAGACGGATGTAAAAACATTTTGGCACATTTACAGCTCTGATGAAGGCAATGTGCAGAATCCAACACTCATATCAGTATCTTTAAAGCCAAGGTCACTCTGAAGGCCATTCTTTTTTATATGCCTGTAGTAAGGCCGGGTCAGTTTGTGTCCAATTGATAATAAATACTGATAAAGGTGATCCTTTGAGAGCAACAAACACAATTAAGAGAATAAAGCAGCAGACTCGGTTTTATTGAATCTGTTCATGAGAAGTAATGAAAGAAGCAACACGCCCCCTAGCACCGGCTTAAGCGGTATTCTACTCCCAAAGGACCAGTAAAAAATAACACTACTGATTCGTAGCACGGGGAGACATTTTACAGCCGCCACTTGCATGCGTGGAGGGATTTGAAAATAACTTGGCTCATTTCATCAAGATGATGTTCAGAACAAGGCATTCATGTCAATATATTTACGGTTGAGTTAACTTTAAAGGTCATTCACTTCTTACATACCTATAGGAAGGTCCATTTTGTGCCCAATTTACAACACTTGCCTGCGTGGAGGGATTTGAAAATAACTTTGCACATTTACTGATCTCATCAGGTCCATATGCAGAACCCAAAACCCATGTCAGTATTTTAAAAACAGCATAATTATCTTCTTTTCTATTAAAAAAAGCTGTTTTCTTTAATTATATTGTAAATTCTGTCTAACAATATTTTTGTGTTATTGCTTTACTTGGATGATTTTTATGCCCCCATCACTGAATGGTGAGGGAGCATATTTAAAGTTAGCCATGTCTGGCTATCTGGCAGTCCAGACGTATGTACGTGTCCGTCCCAAAAACGTTATGTTTCTATCTCCTACCACACTTCTCACCTCCTCCCGCATTTCTCAACTGATTGTTTCAAAACTTTAAAAGGATACTTACCTATGATTTCAAGATGTGCCTGTATATTTTGCATCAATATCGACCTTGTATTACTGGAATTGTGGCCCTTTTTTCTTTGGGGCGCAGTCGATAACGCGGCGGTTTTGTAACCGGAGACCCCGGGTTCAATCCTTCGTGGTGCCACTGAGTTTTATAGGTGTGTTCTTGGGCAAGACACTTTCCCTTAGCCTCGTCCATCAGATGGGGACGTAAATGATAGGCAGTCCCGTGTATCTGTCTATCCTCCGAGTATGTTAAAGAACCATAGGAATCTATTTGATAATAAGAGTAGGGCATGGATCCCGGATTCCTATGTATCCTTGCCCACTCTCTGGTGGCTCTAAATAACCTATACTGTGTTGATGAGCTGTTAAACAACTTTCAATTCAATTTAAATTTTATGTTTTCCATTGGCTCTTCATTGAGGACAACCGTGTCTCATGGACACATTCTTAGTTTTGAATAACATTAATATTGCTCCAATTAATTGACAATATTAAAATGATTCCAATAACAGCATACCCTCTTATAAACTATCAAAGAATGGCTCGAATTATATGGTAATAATTCATGCGATATGAGATGCTACAGTATTCCGCAAACATGTGACTCAGGTCTTACTACAGATCTAGTGAATAATTACCACACAATCTTCACAAATTGCTGTTTTGCTATCTAGACATTATTGTAAGTGTTCTGATTGTCATTCACTTCTTAAATGTCTATTATAAGGCCCATTTTTCATCTGCTCTAATAGTACTTCATTCATGACGGGATTGCTCATTCATGTCAGTATCTTCAAGATCAAGGTCACTCTGAAGGCTATTCACTTCCGATATGCCTGATATTTGAATGTCCATCCTTCCGATTGTCCCATTTCTTGTCCTTTCAATAACTCCTGCATTCATGACGGGATTTCAAAATAACTAGGCACATTTACTCATCTCATCAAGACACTATGTGCCTAACTGAACGCCATTGTCAGTAGCTTAGCAACTTCATATATGCCTATAGTAAGGCCCATTTCTTTTCCATCTACATATTTGTCTATAGTAAGGCCAAGTTTGTGTCCATTTCATAACTCTTGCATGCATGAAGGGATTTCAAAATAACTAGGCACATTAACTCATCTCATCAAGATATGTGCCTAACCAAACACCATTGTCAATATCTTCAAGGTCAAGGTCACTCTGAAGGCCATTCACTTCTCATATGTTCGCATATTTACTGATCTGATCAAGACAATGTGCAGAATCCAACTCTCATGTCAGTATCTTTAAGGTCAGGGTCACTCTGAAGGATGTTCACTTCCTGTATGTCTATAGTAAGGTCCATTTTGTACCCGCTCCAGAACTTTTGTATCGATAGAAAGATTTCAAAATAACTTGGCACATTTACTCATCTCATCAGGATGATATGCAGAACCGAGCACCGCCTCTGTGATCCATGTGTGTCCCCACTCTTCCAGCATTTTTTTAAAAGTTTTGTTTTTGTACTCTTTTCTTCTTTTCCTCATTTCTCATCAATGACCAACTCTTATAAAGAGCTTATCTTTAAACCATCTCCCTCAAGAAAAATAATGTTTGTTTGTTCTTCTGTCTTTACTTTTCTGTTTATACTTTTACTCAGACAATTAACATACCTCTGCAGGGAAGATAAATTCAGAGACATCTCTGATTTGCCTGTGCATCAATCTGTCCATTAGTAATTAAAATGACAACGTTAATATTTGTTTCTCTTCGTTTTCTTCAACTGTTAGACCTGCCATTGAAAATGATGTGGATATTAGGACCAGCAAAAAGAGATGTGCATATATACTGTCATCGTTGGAATTCAACAATTTCCGCCTTATGTATTTTAATTGCAACATCTTGTAATGTTTTTCACGCGTGTCCTATTCTCACAAAACTGCAAGACATCATAGCCTAGCACAACTGTGGACATAATCACCAGGACGTAGATGTATATATATATCTTCTGTGTTTGATTTTGACATTTCTGACATAGTTGTGGACCCTTTTGTACTTTTAAATCACAAAGTCTGTTAATTTTTCTTGCATCTCTTCTTTTACACCTTAAAAAAAGGATTAGTCTCTCCAAACTTTATGTATCTGATCACCAGCATGTAGAGGTGTGCAGGAGTTATAATTGCCCTCAACTGAGAAAACAAGGTCAGAAGTAGGTTTCTGCTCAATATTTGATATTAAACAGCAGAGCTACAGCCCTTGTTTTAAAAAAGCGATGCTACATTATTATTTTTTATCAGATCTTCAAATATGGTGAAAATATATTAGCTGTTTATTTTAAAAAATATATGTTTTCTTTTTGTAGATGAATCCGCAGAAATAAGATGGAGAACAAACACCTCTGCCGGTAGACATTAGATGGAGTGAACTTTAATTCAGTATTAAAATTAACATTTACACCCTCTTTAATGCATTATGCACCAAGTAGTGATCATCTCAACTTCGGGATTTTGTTCAAGCAAGTTTATTGAAAATCTTGACAATGACCTTCATCATAAAATCATTAATGGCATTGGTCACAATACCATTCATTCGTCTGAATGCATTTAAAGTTTCAGTTCTTAAGACATTTCATATATTTCACTATTCAAACTTTTTATTTATACATATTAACTAAACTTTACATAATCCTTCTAGAAGTAACTTAGGTCTATAAATTGGCTTTCCTAGATCCTGAAGCCACAGATGTTTTTATGGCGCTCGATTGGTTTTCCTACCAGATGTTTGATGGCGAATGAAACAGCTGGTTTGAATAGAAAAGATACCTCCTGAAGTTTATGCTGAGCCGCAGAGAAAGGTTAGGAGCTTTTCTTACTATATCGATGTAAATTGTAGTATAGGTGAGGCAGATGGTATGATGTTATTGATTTTAAAAACATATATGACAAACAAATTATTCTTATATCTATATACACGTCAGCTTTTAAAGAACATTTCATCAAGTAGCTTTAGTGAAAATCTCTGACACATTGACTGGATGTGTTTTGAATTTTTTAACACATGTTTAGCTCTGTTTCTGTAACACTGTTTGCTTCAACATACTTCACATTGAAAGATTCAATTTAATTTAGCTACACGTCATCATGCTCAATCTTGACCTACTTATGAGACCTGAGCTTATGTCCACAGTCGTCACCCATTAACTTTTTTGCTGTTAACACTTAGTATTAGTATTATATTGATCTTTACCAAACTTTATCCGAGTCTTTATATCAATGAAAACTCAGACAGTTTAACCAATATCGGATATTAAACAACAGAGTTATGGCCCCTGTTTTATTGAAAAAATCGATATTTTGCCTTGTTAGCACTAGAACCTTCATTTAATGTGCCCATAGGCACGTATTATGGCATGGCATTGTGTTTTGTCCGTCCATCTTTTTTGTGTGTTTATGAGTGTGATTGAAACAGGGAACATCTGTTGCAGGGTAAATGTCTATTTGACAATCAAAACGCTTTTGCATAAATCCTGATATTTTATGAATTATAACTAAATGTAAAGACAGCAGTCCTAATCAGTTTTTCTCCGAGGTTGCTTAAATGTTTAAGCAATGCAATTCCGATGAAATTGCACTAATCAAAGAAAACTAAATTAGGTCAGCGTGACATTCAAGATGACCACCATTAAAATGGTCAAAACCTTAAAAATGTGGATTTCGACAGTCCTTGCTCGAAAGTGATTGCTAGATTTATTTATCTTACCCGAAGGAGTTTGTTACCGGTGACCAATAATTCTAAAGTAATAATAAAAGCAAACGACATCTCAAACACAAAAGGGTTGACAATAGGGCTACCGCCTTGGAACGGTCAGTGGCAAAGTAGGGCACTAGGGGTTTAAACCGGTTCTAGGGTGCACCAAACCTCACACTTACCCTACAGTCATCCCATTATGATAAAAACCTGTCATGGGACGTCCATGTTGATAATCTTTGTACTTCTTTAACAAACAAAACTAATCTTTTGTACAAAATCAAGAAATTTCTCACACATGAAACAAGAATTATGTATTACTATGCATATAAACAACCAATTTTGGATTATGGTGACACTATTTGGGGAAATTGCTCTAGCAACAATATTAATAGAATCCAAAAAATCCAAAAGAGAGCTGCTCGGATCATCCTTAATAAGCCATATGATGCATCTTCAAAACCCTTATTTAAAGAGCTTAAATGGTTAAATGTCCATGATCGAATACAATTTCATAAAGCAGTGCAGGTTTACAAATGCGTCAATAATCTTGCTCCAGACTATCTTACATCTTTGTTTCAAAAGGTTCATTCCTCTTATAAATTAATGACTTGTTCAAATGGTGATCTAATCGTCCCGAAACATAGGCTAAGTATATACAAACAAAGTATTCGTTATTCTGGTGCTGTCATATGGAACTCGATCGCACCTCCAATGCGACAAGCCAAACATATCAAAGAATTTAAAAAGAAATATTATTCCTATCTTTTAGGTAATACTAGTTAATTTTAATTTGCTTGCATTTGGTTAAGTACTTTAAAATAACTTTAAAAGATTTATATATAGGGACTTTTGATTTTACAACAGTAAACTCTTCAGAATTGTATTATATTGTATGTATATAACTATGTGTGTGTGTTACATGTTTCTTCATTTGATGGCCTCAAGGGAGAACAATTTGTAAATTGATTGAGTTACCATCATTAAATAAAGCATTTATTATTATTATTATTATTATTAAAACAGGACAGTGTAAATAAAGAAATCCCCGCCATGATCTAATCTCTAACCAACAAGGCAGCATCAATAGGCAATATAAGTAAAACACAAATATGCTTGTGTAAATATAATACAAAAAAACAATAGCCTAGAAAGCCACAGTGAAGGTACTCAATGACTTGGCAGAAGCCAGAGCAACAAGAGAATAAACCATTAAGGGCACGACAAAAAAGATCATAGACAAACATCAAACGCCACCATCCCAATGGGTTTTAGGTAGGCGTCATCATAGGGTGCACAGCCTGTCCGGTCATCGTACAATTAAAGAGGAAAGCATAGTGGCGAACTGTAAAAGGGTCCACCACCAAGCATGAAGTATGTTGCAAAATGATAGGGTCATAACCTCTTTTGATAAACTTTTTAACAAGTTTGACAAAGATAGTATGAAAGTGATCATGACCAAGAATCATGAAGTTTATAAATCACATCACCATAGAAGTCAGGTTGTGATAGTCCTTGTCGTAGAAGAGTCCTTAAATTACTTTTATATTTGGAAAGAAGATCAGCGTTAACGATAATAAAATTTTGCAAAGGTTTTACGAAGTTGATAGTAACGGTAACCCTGATTGAGTAGCTTTTTAGTTATACAAAGATTATGAATATTAAATTCCTCAACTCGAGTACAGGCTCTTGAAAAACGAATAAAACACCCCATAAGATGTTGCTCGGGGAACATCCCCATCCAAGTGGGGGTAATTAACAATGTCAAAATTAAAATCATCTCTCTTGTCATTGATTTTGCTAATTATTTCATCATTTTCAATCGAGAAATCTAAATCAAGAAAAGAAGCGTTATTATCAGATATATTAGCTTTGTTAAGCTGAAGTTCTTTAGGATAAATGTTATTAACCATAGTTGGAAAGAAGGGGTTGTCAGTGTTCAATATGTCATCCAGATACCAAAAGGTGTCATTAAAAGCTTCAATAACATCTGCCTGGGTATCTGGTGAAAGACTCAACATGAAATCTCTTTCATAGCAAAATAAAAAATCTGCGACAAGTGGTGCACAGTTCGTACCCATAAGGATACCAACAATTTGTCTATAAACGGTGGTTCCATACTTGTCGAAAATATTATCTAATAGGAAGATGAGTGCTTCACAAACTTCATAGCAAGTCCACATAGTATAATTGTCTAAACTGCCGTTAGTAAAAAACGCTTTAATATTATTACATGCCAAAAATGTAGTATTTTCTCTAGCGAATGTTTTTTGAATGAGAGAAATTAACTTGTCTTTAATACAACCTAACTTTGCTCATAACTTATAAAAATATTGACCTATGGTCATGCAACTTTATACAGTTACTCCTTATCAATTATCCAATGCTGAATGCTGAGTTGTGCCCATTAGAATAAACTTTAACAATTAAGAAAAAAATTGGCTCCATAATTCATTAAGGATTAATCCTCTGTTTTCAAACTTGATAGATTGTACTTGATGAAATAACCGCACGGCAGTCGACACAAGTGTTCTGTGGAACACCCTTCTGTTTACTATTTGTTTTTTTTACCCATCATGTTTTTATATATATATATGTTTATTTTACCCAAATCATTTTTTATAATCAATATTTTTACCCTTCATTTTTGTCTCGCCTGTTCGAAGAAAAAAAGACATAGGACAGCGGCGACAACATTCAAGTTTTGCGTTAAGTCACTCTCACAAACTATATGCACTAGACCTTTCAAGCTTTACTTATAGTATCTTTGCTACTACATTGCAACATGATATAGAAATGTGAGTGTGAAGTGACCTTGACCCTCCAAGCAAAGGGCAGATAACTTAATAATTTTACATTCAACTTTTGCATTTAGATCAATTTCTCAGGAACTGTATGCACTAGGCCTTTCAAACTTTGGTTATAGTTGCATCTTGGATAGTACATCGCTACGTGACATAGTAGATGCAGATGTGACCTTCACCTTCCAAGCAAAGGGCAGATAGCTTAATAATTTTACATTCAACTTTTGCATTTAGATCAGTTTCTCAGGAACTGTATGCGATAGACCTTTCAAACTTTGGTTATAGTTGCATCTTGGGTAGTACATAATGCTACGTGACATAGTAGATGCGGATGAGACCAAAGCAAAGGGCAGATAACTTAATAATATTACATTCAACTTTTGCATTTAGGTCACTTTCTCATGGACTGTATGTGATAGACCTTTCAAACTTTGTTTATAGTTGCATCTTGGGTGGCTAGTACATAATGCTACGTGACATAGTAGATGTGGTTGAGACCAAAGCAAAGGGCAGATAACTTAATAATATTACATTCAACTTTTGCGTTTCGGTCACTTTCTCATGGACTGAATGCGATAGACCTTTCAAACTTTGGTTATAGTTGCATCTTGGGTAATACATAATACTACGTGACATTCTAAGTAGATGCGGATGTGACTTTTTGATATGAACACTCTAGCACCTTCACTTTTCATCCGATCTTTACCAAACTGCACCAGATTGTAAATATCAATGAAAGCTCGGACGAGTTTGAAAACAAGCCAGATCGGACCAGTAACACTGGAGTTATTGTCATTGAATTAACGAAAATTGCCACTTTTTGTCTTGTCTGCCTTGTGACCACTCTAGCACCTTCATCTAGTATTTGATCTTTACTAAACTTGCAACAATTGTTTATATCAATGCATGCTCAGACAAGTTTGAAAAACAGCCAGATCGGACCAGTAACACCAGAGTTATAGCCCTTGATTTAGTTAAAAAATTATGTATTTTGCCTCATTATGATGATAGGGCTTTCATTTTTCATCCGCTCTTTACCAAACTTTAGGAGGTTGTTAATATACTGAACCAAACAGCTAATGCACCAGTAGACAATACCTTTAATGTATGAACTTATTATATGCTGACTGGTACCGTTGGAGGTGATTTGAATGAATTATTTTTAAATTTACAGTCGTTATTGACAAGATATCAGAATGAAATTTGTTTTGATTTATTGAGATATTAAAGGTATTGTCTACTGGTGCATTAGCTGTTTGGTTCATTATATTATTATCGCATAATTCCTAACAAACGCCACCGGGGGCATAACATTTTTGAAAACGGGGGCGTTTATTTGAGACCAAAAATACATAATTTTAAATCAGACATTAAATAAATCAGCAAAATATTGATGATTTCATATTTTATTAAAAACATAGAAAGACATGTATACAATGACACAATATTTTCACAAATTATACGTTTCGTCCATGTCAAATTAGTATTATTCTTATAATTGTTTTAACCCACGTGATGGCCTTTGTTTTCAATTATCGTAGATAACAAGCCTTAATTTACCATGAAAATCAGAGACAAGAGCAGAAATTAACAAACATGTCACAATGATTTAATTATTTGTGTCACAGGTCAGATCATCTCAGCAATTATCACCTTTTGTTTGCTTCACAATCAACTTCAATGTGGCTTGTGTTTGATCAAACTTGCATTCAACTGAACTTCGAATAAGCAAGATGTTATTTTTAGCCTTTTCCTATATCTCCATGTAAACTTTGGATCGGCGAATTAGCGAGTGTAAATTACTGTATAGATTCCTGTTTGGAACCAGAAATAAAGTTCGAATTTGCGAATAATTTGACTTGTCGAAATTTGACTTAAAAGAAGTTAAACTGCATAAAAATAGAAGAAATAAAATTGGGACCGTGACAAAAATTTGACTTAAGCGGAAATTCGAAGTAAGCGAGTTTGAGTTACTGAGAGTGGACTGTATATGTGTAAGAATTTACCAAAACAACACAGAAATATGAAGATGCTATTTTTAGCCTTTTCCTATATAACTCTATGTAAACTTTGGATCGGCGTGGCGGCCATTTTGATTATTCGACGATAACGAAAAACACAAACTTGATAGAGGCCAACCCAAGGAACATGTTTATGATATTTCACAAGAATGGAATAAGTGGTTTCGGAGGAGATGTTGTTTGAAATTTCCTTAAATTTGACCTAATTTTAGCCATGGTGGCCATCTTGGATGACTGGCGTTTTAGCCATGGTGGCCATCTTGGATGACTGGCGGCTGCAAAAAACATAAATCTGAGAGGGACTATCCCAAATATCATTGTGATCATGGGGGGGGGGGGGGGTGTAAGGGGTTGGGACAGAGGAACACACAAAATCACTAGACAACTTAAATAATCCAATGCATTAATTGATTGACATGCAGACTTTGGTTTTCTTGGTAAAGAAAATCACTAATTAATTAACAAAACATTTTCTTTAACATGCTATGCCCGAATATACAAACTGACAAAACGAAAGTAGCATGCCGCAGTACAGGTCTCAAATTTGAGTGTGGTAATAACAATCAGGAATTTATGTAATTGCATTTTCCTGTTTGATCTGAATGAAATTATAACAGTAAAGAAACATATTCACAAACCTATATGAAGGAAGAAAACAGGTATTTCATTAAAAGTCGGCTAATATCGGTAATATATATGTATAGTGAGTGTAAAACTGGTGGGGGGGGGGGGGGGTAATACAATTGAAGACAGGTCTGCCAAAATCGTTTAATTCGAACTTCGGATAACTTAAACTTTCTCCCGGTCCCTTGAAATTCGAGATACTGAGTGTGGACAATAGCTATGTTGCCCTTCTTACTCCCCCACACACACTCGAAACTCAATTTTTGTAGTTGTTTACACATATAGCTATGTAGCCCCTCCCCCTTGCTCCCCCTTGCTCCCCCACCTCCCCACCCCCACTCAAAAACCAACCATCCCATATACTAGCTATATAAATTTATTATTCTCTGAAAAATCGAATAGTCGAGCTGCGCTGTTCTCCGACAGCTCTTGTTTAAATCTGTAGCTACTTCATTTTTTATCTGATCTTTACCATATTAAATTTTGTTTAGCATATGTTAATATAAACTCCCTACCCACCTTGGCCAGTAGAGCTTATGGGATGGCGCGTTGTCCATTCGTCCGTCGGTTCGTTGTCCGTCGTCAACTTTTGTCTCTTTAAGAAACTTTACCAGATTGTTAATATCAATGATAGCTCGGACAAGTTCGAAAACCAGCCAGATCGGACCAGTAACAGCGGAGTTATGGCCCTTGATTTAGTTAAAAAATGCTCTTTTGCTATATTTTGGCTCGTTAAGACAATAGGACCTTTATTTTTCATCCTGTCTTTAACAAACTTTACCAGATTGGTAATATTAATGAAAGCTCAAACAAGTTCGAAAACCAGCCATATCAGACCAGTAACAGTGGAGTTATGGCCCTTGATTTAGTTAAAAATGCTATATTTTGTTTCGTTAAGACGATAGGGGCTTCATTGTTCATCCGAACTTTATCGAACTTGATCAGATTGTTAATGTCAATGAAAGCTCGGACAAGTTTGAAAAGCAATCATATCGGACCAGTAACAGCGGAGTTATGGCCCTTGATTTAGTTGAAAATGCTATATTTTGCCTCATTAAGACGATAGGGCTTTCATTTTTCATCGGATCTTTATCAAACTTTATCAGATTGTCAATGAAAGCTCGAACAAATTTGAAAACCAGTCGGATCGGATCAGTAACAGCGGAGTTATGGCCCTTGATTTCGTTAAAAATGCTATAATATGCCTCGTTAGTACGATAGGGCCTTCATTTTGCATCTGATCTTACTGATGTTACCAAACTTTAACAGATTTTAAGATTATTATTATTTATTTTTTTTCTTTCATTTTTTTTTTGATTATTTTTTGATTATTTATTTATATTTATTTTTATTTATTTTTTCCATTTTTTTTTTAGCTCTATTGACCAAGCTCGAAAACCAGCCAGATCGGACCAGTAACAGAGGAGGTATGGCTCTTGTTTAGTTAAAAATGCTATATTTTGCCTTGTTAATATGGTATGGCCTTCATTTTTCATCTGATCTTAACGAAACTTTACCAGATTCTTTAGTTATGGCCCTTGATTTAGTTAAAAATGCTGTATTTTCCCCAAATCTTTCAAAAAAAACGTAAATTGCAGTCACTCGGTTCATTGATGTTATAAGAGCCATGTTAGCCAGTCGAGCGTCCACAGGCCCTCTTGGGCCTCTTGTTTCAATACTATTAACACATAGAGATACCAAACTTGGTATGTGAATACATCTTGGGATAGCGGTGTGTCGCGTACCAAAATAAGGTCATTGTGACCTTGACCTTTTACCTCTGTCATAGAAAATGCATAGAAAATGCTTGTCCGGACCGTATTTTTAATACTATAACACTTAGAGATACCAAACTTGGTATGTGGATACATTTTGGGATAGCGGTGTGTCGCGTACCAAAATAAGGTCACTATGACCTTGACCTGTGACCTCTGCCATAGAAAATGCTTGTCCGGACCGTATTTTCAATACTATAACACTTAAGAGATACCAAACTTGGTATGTGAATACATCTTGGGATAGCGGTGTGTCGCGTACCAAAATAAGGTCACTGTGACCTTGACCTGTGACCTCTGTCATAGAAAATGCTTGTCCGGACCGTATTTTCAGTACTATAACACTTAGAGATACCAGACTTGGTATGTGAATACATCTTGGGATAGCGATGTGTCGTGCACCAAAATAAGGTCATTGTGACCT
Source organism: Cyrtodaria siliqua (assembly GCA_037043455.1). NCBI lineage: Eukaryota > Metazoa > Mollusca > Bivalvia > Adapedonta > Hiatellidae > Cyrtodaria > Cyrtodaria siliqua. The sequence goes on from JAWPHD010013098.1 coordinate 25,539, forward strand.
TGACCTGTGACCTCTGTCATAGAAAATGCTTGTCCGGACCGTATTTTTAATACTATAACACTTAGAGATACCAAACTTGGTATGTGAATACATCTTGGGATAGCGGTGTGTCGCGTACCAAACTAAGGTCATTGTGACCTTGACCTGTGACCTCTGTCATAGAAAATGCTGGTCCGGTCCGTATTTTCAATACTATAACACTTAGAGACACTAAACTTAATAAGTGGATACATCTTGGGATAGCGGTGTGTCGCGTACCAAAATAAGGTCATTGTTACCTTGCCCTTGATCTTTGTGACCTCCATCATAGAAAATGTCTGGAAAACGTTTGTGTGGGCCTGTGGGGGACTATGGATTGCCCTCCAATTCTTGAAGCTATTGTTCTATATGTTGTTTAATACACCTTAATAGTGTGACAGCCTTGCCCCACCATTCTGGATGTTGTTTATTATACATTAACTGTGTGACAGCCTTGTCCCACCTTTCTTCATGCTCTTAGATACACATTAACAGTGCAACAACCTTGTCCCAGCATTATATATGATGCTTAATACACCTAAACAAGGAGTGATAGTCTTGCACCACCATTCTACATGTGTAATGCACATGAACAGTGTGACAGCATTGCCACAGCACTCTACATTTGTTTAATGCACACGAACAGTGTGACAGCCTTGTCCCACCATTCTACATGCTGTTCAATACACCTTTACAGAGAGACAGCCTTGTCCTACAATTCTGCATGTTGTTTAATACACCTTAATAGTGTCACAGCCTTGCCCCACCAATCTACATGTACTTAAATGCATTTTAACATTGTGAGAGCATTGTCCCACATTTATACATGTTGTTTAATACACTATTAAAGTGTGACAGCCTTGTCCCACCTTTTTTCATGCTCTTAGATACACATTAACAGTGTGACAGCCTTGTCCCACCATTATATATGATGGTTAATAAACCTAAACAAGGAGTGAGAGTATTGTACCACCATTATACATGTTGTTCAATACACACTGACTGTGTGACAGCCTTGCACCACCATTCTACATGTTGTTTAATCATTATTACAGTGTGACAGCCTTCTCCCACCATTCTACTTGTTGTTTAATGCACTAATACAGTGTGAAAGCCTTGCCTCACCATTCTACATGTTGTTTATTATACGCTAACTGTGTAACAGCTATGCCCCGCCATTTTACATGTTGTTTATTATACGCTGACTGTGTAACAGCTTTGCCCCGCCATTTTACATGTTGTTTACTATGCCTTAATAACCATTATACATGTTGTTTATTACACATTAACTGTGTGACAATCTTGCCCCGCCATTCTACATGTTGTTTAATACACCTTTATAGTGTCACTTCCTTGCCTCACCAATTTACTTGTTGTTCAATACACATTGACTGTTTGACAGCCTTGCCCCCACAATTCTAAATGACGTTTAATACACTAATACAGTGTGACAGTCTTGCCCCACCATTCCACATGTTGTTTTTTACACATTATCTGTGTAACAGCCTTGTCCGACCATTCTCCATGCTCTTAGATACATATTAGCAGTGTGGCAGCCTTGTCCCACCATTATACATGATGGTTAATACACCTAAACAAGGAGTGAGATTCTTGCACCACCATTCTACATGCTGTTTAATGCACCTGAACAGTGTGACGTACAGCATTGCCCCCAGCATTCTACATTTGTTTAATGCACATGAACAGTGTGACAGCCTTGTCCCACCATTCTGCATGCAGTGCAATACACCTTAACAGTGTGACAGCCTTGCCCCACAATTCCACAATTTGTTTAATACACCTTAATTGTGTCACAGCCTTGCCCCACCAATCTACATGTTGTTCAGTAAACATTGACTGTGTAACAGCCTTGCCCCACAATTCTACATGTTTAATACACTTTAAGTTAATAGTGCCACAGCCATGCCCCACTAGTCTACATGTACTTAAAACATTTTATCATTGTGACAGCATTGTTCCACCATTTTACATCTTGTTTAATACACTATTGCAGTGTGACAACCTTGTCCCACCATTCTGCTTCTTGTTTAACACACTCTTACAGTGTGACAACATTGTCCCACCGTACTACATGTTGTGTAATACATTATTACAGTGTGACAGCATTGTCCCACCATTCTGCATGTTGTTTTATACACTATTGCAGAGTGGCAGCCTTGTCGCACCATTTTACATGTTGTTTAATGCACAATTACAGTGTCTCAGCCTTACCCCACCATTATACATGTTGTTTAATCAACTATTACAGTGTGACAGACTTGTCCCAGCAAACTGCAACTTGTTTGATACTCTATTACAGTGTGACAGCCTTCTCCCACCATTTTACTTGTTGTTTAATACACTAATACAGTGTGACAGCCTTGCCTCACCATTCTGAATGTTGTTTATTACACATGGACTATGTGACAGTTTTGCCCCACCATTCTAAATGTTGTTTAAAACACATTACCTGTGTGACAGCCTTGCCCCGCCATTCTAAATGTTGTTTACTACGCCTTAATAACCATTCTACATATTGTTTATAACACATTAACTGTGTGACGGCTATGAACCGCCATTCTACATGTTGTTTACTACACCTTAACAGTGTGACAGCCTTGCCTAACCAATCTAGATGTTGTTCAATACACATTGACTGTGTGACAGCCTTTCCCAACAATTATACATGTTGTTTAATACATCTTAATAGTGTGACAGCCTTGACCCACCATTCTACGTGTTGTTTATTACACATTAATTGTGTGACAGCCTTGTCCCACCATTCTTCATACTCTTAGATACACATTTACAGTGTGACAGCCTTGTTCCACCATTATACATGATGCTTAATACACCTAAACAAGAAGTGAGAGTCTTGCACCACCATTTTACATGTTGTTTAATACACTATTACAGTGTGACAACCTTGCCCCGCCATTCTACATGTTGTTTAATACACTATTACAGTGTGACAGCTTTGTCCCAGCAAACTGCAACTTGTTTGATACTCTATTACAGTGTGACAGCCTTCTCCCACCATTTTACTTGTTGTTTAATACACTAATACAGTGTGACAGCCTTGCCTCACCATTCTGAATGTTGTTTATTACACATGGACTATGTGACAGTTTTGCCCCACCATTCTAAATGTTGTTTAAAACACATTACCTGTGTGACAGCCTTGCCCCGCCATTCTAAATGTTGTTTACTACGCCTTAATAACCATTCTACATATTGTTTATAACACATTAACTGTGTGACGGCTATGAACCGCCATTCTACATGTTGTTTACTACACCTTAACAGTGTGACAGCCTTGCCTAACCAATCTAGATGTTGTTCAATACACATTGACTGTGTGACAGCCTTTCCCAACAATTATACATGTTGTTTAATACATCTTAATAGTGTGACAGCCTTGCCCCACCGTTCTACGTGTTGTTTATTACATATTAACTGTATGACAGCCTTGTCTCGCCATTCTTCATGCTCTTAGATACACATTTACAGTGCGACAGCCTTGTCCTACCATTATACATGATGCTTAATACACCTAAACAAGAAGTGAGAGTCTTGCACCACCATTCTGCATGTTGTTTAATACACTAGTACAGTGTGACAACCTTGCCCCGCCATTCTACATGTTGTTTAATACACTATTACAGTGTGACAGCTTTGTCCCAGCAAACTGCAACTTGTTTGATACTCTATTACAGTGTGACAGCCTTCTCCCACCATTTTACTTGTTGTTTAATACACTAATACAGTGTGACAGCCTTGCCTCACCATTCTGAATGTTGTTTATTACACATGGACTATGTGACAGTTTTGCCCCACCATTCTAAATGTTGTTTAAAACACATTACCTGTGTGACAGCCTTGCCCCGCCATTCTAAATGTTGTTTACTACGCCTTAATAACCATTCTACATATTGTTTATAACACATTAACTGTGTGACGGCTATGAACCGCCATTCTACATGTTGTTTACTACACCTTAACAGTGTGACAGCCTTGCCTAACCAATCTAGATGTTGTTCAATACACATTGACTGTGTGAAAGCCTTTCCCAACAATTATACATGTTGTTTAATACATCTTAATAGTGTGACAGCCTTGCCCCACCGTTCTACGTGTTGTTTATTACATATTAACTGTATGACAGCCTTGTCTCGCCATTCTTCATGCTCTTAGATACACATTTACAGTGCGACAGCCTTGTCCTACCATTATACATGATGCTTAATACACCTAAACAAGAAGTGAGAGTCTTGCACCACCATTCTGCATGTTGTTTAATACACTAGTACAGTGTGACAGCCTTGTCCCACCATTCTACATGTTGTTTAATACACTATTACAGTGTGACAGCTTTGTCCCAGCAAACTGCAACTTGTTTGATACTCTATTACAGTGTGACAGCCTTCTCCCACCATTTAACCTGTTGTTTAATACACTAATACAGTGTGACAGCCTTGTCTCACCATTCTACATGTTGTTTACTACACCTTAATAACTATTCTACATGTTGTTTATTACACATTAACTGTGTGACAGCCTTACCCCGCCATTCTATATTTTGTTTAATACACCTTAACAGTGTGGCAGCCGTGCCCCATCATTATACATGTTGTTTAATACACCTTAATAGTGTCACAGACTTGCACTACAAATCTACATTTTGTTCAATACACATTGACTGTGTGACAGCCTTGCCCCATAATTCTACATGTTGTTTAATACACCTTAATAGTGTGACAGTCTTGCCCCACCATTCTACATGTTGTTTAATGCACTATTACAGGGTGACAGCCTTGTCCCACAATGCTAAATGTTGTTTGATACACTAATACAGTGTGACAGTCTTGCCCCACCATTCCCCATGGTGTTTATTACACATTAACTGTGTGACAGCCTTGTCCCACCATTATAAATGTTGTTTACTATGCCTTAAAAACCCTTCTACATGTTGTTTCATACACCTTAATAGTGTCAAAGCCTTGTCCCACCAATCTTCATGTTTTTCAATACACAATGACTGTGTGACAGCCTTGCCGCACAATTCTACATGTTGTTTAATACACCTTAATAGTGTGACAGTCCTGCCCCACCAATCTGTGTTGTTTATTACACATTGACTGTGTGACAGTCTTGCCCCACCATTCTACATGTTGTTTAATACACCTTAACAGTGTGATAGCCTTATCCCACCATTATACATGATGCTTAATACACCTAAACAAGGAGTGAGAGTATTGCACCCCCATTCTACATGTTGCTTAATACATACACTATTACAGTGTGACAGCATTGCTCCACCATTCTACATTTTGTTTAATGCACTATAACAGTGTGGCAGCCTTGTCCCACCATTCTACATTTTGTTTAATGCACTATAACAGTGTGGCAGCATTGCCCCACCATTCTACATTTTGTTTAATGCACTATAACAGTGTGGCAGCCTGGTCCCACCATTCTACATGTTGTTTAATACTCTATTACAGTGTGACAGCCTTGTCCCACCATTCTACTTGTTGTTTAATACACTAATACAGTGTGACAGCCTTGCCTCACCATTCTACATGTTGTTTATTACACATTGACTGTGTGACAGCTATGCCCCGCCATTTTACATTTTGTTTACTATGCCTTAATAACCATTCTACATGTTGTTTATTACACATTAACTGTGTGACAGCCTTACCCCACCATTCTACATGTTGTTTAATACACCTTAATAGAGTCACAGCCTTGCACCACAAATCTACATGTTGTTCAGTACACATTGACTGTGTTACAGCCTTGTCCCACCATTCTTCATGCTCTTAGATACACATTAACAGTGCGACAGCCTTGCCTCACCATTCTACATGATGTTTAATGCACTATTATTATTGACTGTGTAATAGCTTTGCCCCACAATTCTACATGTTGTTTAATACACCTTAATAGTGTGACAGTCTTGCCTCACCATTCTACATGATGTTTAATGCACTATTACAGGGTGACAGCCTTGTCCCACAATTCTACATGTTGTTTAATACACTATTACAGTGTGACAGCCTTGTCCCAGCAATCTGCAACTTGTTTGATACTCTATTACAGTGCGACAGCCTTCTCCCACCAATCTACTTGTTGTTTAATACACTAATATAGTGTGACAGCCTTGCCTCACCATTCTACATGTTGTTTATTACACATTGAATGTGTGACAGCTTTGCCCCTCCACCTTAGCAGTGTGACAGCCTCCACCAACCAATCTACATGTTGTTCGATACACATTAACTGTGTGTCAGCCTTGTCCCACCATTCTTCATGCTATTAGATACACATTAACAGTGCGACAGCCTTGTCCCACATCTATACTTGAAGCTAAATACACCTAAAGAAGGAGTTAGAGTCGCAGCCACCATTATACATGCTGTTTAATACACTATTACAGTGTGACAGCATTGCCCCACCATTCTACATTTTGTTTAATACACTATTACAGTGTGACAGCCTTGTCCCACCATTCTACATGTTGTTTAATACACTAATACAGTGTGACAGCCTTGCCTCACCATTCTATATGTTGTTTATTTCACATTAACTGTGTGACAGCTTTGCCCCGCCATTTTACGTTCTTTACTACGCCTTAATAACCATTCTACATGTTGTTTATTACACATTAACTGTGTGACAGCCTGGCCCCACCAATCTACATGTTGTTTAATACACCTTAATAGTGTCACAGCCTTGCCCCACCAATCTACATGTTGATCAATACACATTGACTGTGTGATAGCCTTGCCCCGCCATTCTACATAGTGTTTACTACACCTTAATAACCATTCTACATGTTGCTTATTACACATTAACTGTGTGACAGCCTTGTCCCACCAGTCTACACTTACTTAAATGCATTTTAACATTGTGACAGCATTTTCTGACCATGTTACCTGTTGTTCAATGCACATTGACTGTGTGACAATCTTGCACCACAATCCTACATGTTGTTTAATACACCTTAATAGTGTTACAGCCTTGCCCCTCCAGTCTACATTTACTTAAATGCATTTTAACATTGTGACAGCATTTTCTCACCATGTTACCTGTTGTTCAATGCACATTGACTGTGTGACAACAAGTGCACCACAATCCTACATGTTGTTTAATACACCTTAATAGTGTGACAGTCTTACCCTACCATTCTGCATGTTGTTTAATGCACTAATACAGTGTGACAGTGTTAGATCCACCATTCTACATGTTGTTTATTACACATTAACTGTGAGACAGCCTTGCCCCACCTTTCTACATGTTATTTGTTTAGTATGCCTTAATAACCATTTTCTACATGTTGTTTATTACACATTGACTGTGTGACAGCCTTGCCCCACCAATCTACATGTTGTTTAATACACCTGAACAGTGTGACAGACTTGCCCAATCTTTCTACATTTGTTTAATGCACATGAACAGTATGACAGCTATGCCCCACCATTCTACATAGTGTTTAATACACCTTAATAGTGTGACAGCCTTGCCCCACCGGTCTACATTTACTTAAATGCATTTTAACATTGTGACAGCACTGTCCCATCTTTCTACATGTTGTTTAATGCACTATTACAGTTTACTACACCTTAATAATCATTCTACATGTTGTTTATTACACCTTAACAGTGTGACAGCCTTGCCCCACCAATCTACATGTTGTTCAATACACATTGACTGTGTGACAACCTTGCACCACAATCCTACATGTTGTTTAATACACCTTAATAGTGTTACAGCCATGCCCCACCAGTCTACATTTACTTAAATGCATTTTAACATTGTGACAGCATTTTCTCACCTCGTTACATGTTGTCTTATACACTACTACAGTGTGAAAACCTTGTCCAACCATTATGCATGTTGTTTAATACACTATTACAGTGTGACAGCCTTTTCCCATCATTCTACATGTCGTTTAATACACTAATACAGTGTTACAGCATTGTCCCACCATTCTTCATGTTGTTTAATGGACTATTAGAGTGTGACAGCCTTGTTCCACCATTATGCATGTTGTTTAATACACTATTTCAGTGTGACAGCCTTGTCCCACCATTCTACATGTTGTTTAATGCATTATTACAGTGTGACAGACTTGTCCCACCATTAGACATGTTGTTTAATACACTATTACAGTGTGACAACCTTGTTCCACCATTCTGCATGTTGTTTAATACACTATTACAGTGTGACAGCCTTGTCCCACCATTCTACATGTTGTTTAGTTCATTATTAGTGTGACAGCCTTGCACCACCAATCTCCATGTTGTTTAATATACTATTACAGTGACATCCTTGCCCCACCAGTATACATGTTGTTTATTACATATTACATTATTACAGTGTGAATACCTTGTCCTACCATTCTGCATGTTGTTTAATATACTATTACAGTCTGACAGCCTTGCCCCATCATTCTACATGTTGTTTATTACACATTAACTGTGTGACAGCCTTACCCCACCATTCTACATGTTGTTTAATACACCTTAATAGAGTCACAGCCTTGCACCACAAATCTACATGTTGTTCAGTACACATTGACTGTGTTACAGCCTTGTCCCACCATTCTTCATGCTCTTAGATACACATTAACAGTGCGACAGCCTTGCCTCACCATTCTACATGATGTTTAATGCATTATTATTATTGACTGTGTAATAGCTTTGCCCCACAATTCTACATGTTGTTTAATACACCTTAATAGTGTGACAGTCTTGCCTCACCATTCTACATGATGTTTAATGCACTATTACAGGGTGACAGCCTTGTCCCACAATTCTACATGTTGTTTAATACACTATTACAGTGTGACAGCCTTGTCCCAGCAATCTGCAACTTGTTTGATACTCTATTACAGTGCGACAGCCTTCTCCCACCAATCTACTTGTTGTTTAATACACTAATATAGTGTGACAGCCTTGCCTCACCATTCTACATGTTGTTTATTACACATTGAATGTGTGACAGCTTTGCCCCTCCACCTTAGCAGTGTGACAGCCTCCACCAACCAATCTACATGTTGTTCGATACACATTAACTGTGTGTCAGCCTTGTCCCACCATTCTTCATGCTATTAGATACACATTAACAGTGCGACAGCCTTGTCCCACATCTATACTTGAAGCTAAATACACCTAAAGAAGGAGTTAGAGTCGCAGCCACCATTATACATGCTGTTTAATACACTATTACAGTGTGACAGCATTGCCCCACCATTCTACATTTTGTTTAATACACTATTACAGTGTGACAGCCTTGTCCCACCATTCTACATGTTGTTTAATACACTAATACAGTGTGACAGCCTTGCCTCACCATTCTATATGTTGTTTATTTCACATTAACTGTGTGACAGCTTTGCCCCGCCATTTTACGTTCTTTACTACGCCTTAATAACCATTCTACATGTTGTTTATTACACATTAACTGTGTGACAGCCTGGCCCCACCAATCTACATGTTGTTTAATACACCTTAATAGTGTCACAGCCTTGCCCCACCAATCTACATGTTGATCAATACACATTGACTGTGTGATAGCCTTGCCCCGCCATTCTACATAGTGTTTACTACACCTTAATAACCATTCTACATGTTGCTTATTACACATTAACTGTGTGACAGCCTTGTCCCACCAGTCTACACTTACTTAAATGCATTTTAACATTGTGACAGCATTTTCTGACCATGTTACCTGTTGTTCAATGCACATTGACTGTGTGACAATCTTGCACCACAATCCTACATGTTGTTTAATACACCTTAATAGTGTTACAGCCTTGCCCCTCCAGTCTACATTTACTTAAATGCATTTTAACATTGTGACAGCATTTTCTCACCATGTTACCTGTTGTTCAATGCACATTGACTGTGTGACAACAAGTGCACCACAATCCTACATGTTGTTTAATACACCTTAATAGTGTGACAGTCTTACCCTACCATTCTGCATGTTGTTTAATGCACTAATACAGTGTGACAGTGTTAGATCCACCATTCTACATGTTGTTTATTACACATTAACTGTGAGACAGCCTTGCCCCACCTTTCTACATGTTATTTGTTTAGTATGCCTTAATAACCATTTTCTACATGTTGTTTATTACACATTGACTGTGTGACAGCCTTGCCCCACCAATCTACATGTTGTTTAATACACCTGAACAGTGTGACAGACTTGCCCAATCTTTCTACATTTGTTTAATGCACATGAACAGTATGACAGCTATGCCCCACCATTCTACATAGTGTTTAATACACCTTAATAGTGTGACAGCCTTGCCCCACCGGTCTACATTTACTTAAATGCATTTTAACATTGTGACAGCACTGTCCCATCTTTCTACATGTTGTTTAATGCACTATTACAGTTTACTACACCTTAATAATCATTCTACATGTTGTTTATTACACCTTAACAGTGTGACAGCCTTGCCCCACCAATCTACATGTTGTTCAATACACATTGACTGTGTGACAACCTTGCACCACAATCCTACATGTTGTTTAATACACCTTAATAGTGTTACAGCCATGCCCCACCAGTCTACATTTACTTAAATGCATTTTAACATTGTGACAGCATTTTCTCACCTCGTTACATGTTGTCTTATACACTACTACAGTGTGAAAACCTTGTCCAACCATTATGCATGTTGTTTAATACACTATTACAGTGTGACAGCCTTTTCCCATCATTCTACATGTCGTTTAATACACTAATACAGTGTTACAGCATTGTCCCACCATTCTTCATGTTGTTTAATGGACTATTAGAGTGTGACAGCCTTGTTCCACCATTATGCATGTTGTTTAATACACTATTTCAGTGTGACAGCCTTGTCCCACCATTCTACATGTTGTTTAATGCATTATTACAGTGTGACAGACTTGTCCCACCATTAGACATGTTGTTTAATACACTATTACAGTGTGACAACCTTGTTCCACCATTCTGCATGTTGTTTAATACACTATTACAGTGTGACAGCCTTGTCCCACCATTCTACATGTTGTTTAGTTCATTATTAGTGTGACAGCCTTGCACCACCAATCTCCATGTTGTTTAATATACTATTACAGTGACATCCTTGCCCCACCAGTATACATGTTGTTTATTACATATTACATTATTACAGTGTGAATACCTTGTCCTACCATTCTGCATGTTGTTTAATATACTATTACAGTCTGACAGCCTTGCCCCATCATTCTACATGTTGTTTAATACACTATTACAGTGTGATAGAATTGCCCCACCATTCTACATGTTGTTTAATGCACTATTACAGTATGACAGCCTTGTCGTACCATTCTAAATGTGGTTTATTATTACACCTTAACACTGTGGCTGGCTTACCACATGTTGTTTAATATACCTTCATAGTGTCACAGCCTTGTCCCACCAATCTACATTTGTTTATTACACATTAACTGTGTGACAGCCTTGCCCACCTTTCATCATGCTCTTAGATACACATTAACAGAGCAACAACTTTGTCCCACCATTATACATGATGCTTAATACAGCTAAACAAGGAGTGAGAGTCTTACACCACCATTCTACATGTTGCATAATGCACCTGAACAGTGTGACAGCCTTGCCCCAACATTCTACATGTTTTAATACACCTCAATAGTGTCTCAGCCTTGCCCTACCAATCTACATATTGTGCAATACACTAGTACTGTGTAACAGCATTTTCCCACCATTCAGCATGTTGTTAAATACACTATTACAGTGTGACAGCATTGTCCCACCATTATGCATGTTGTTAAATACACTATTACAGTGTGACAGCCTTGTCCCACCATTCTACATGTTGTTTAATACACTATTGCAGAGTGACAGCCTTGCCCCAGTATTCTACATGTTGTTTAATACACTATTACAGTTTGACAGCATTGCAGTACCATACTACATGTTGTTTAATACACTATTACAGTGTGACAGCCTTGCCCCGCCATTCTACCTGTTGTTTAATACACCTTAATAGTGTCACAGCCTTGCCCCACCAATCTACATGTTTTTCAATACATATTGACTGTGTGACAGCCTTGCCCCACAATTCTACATGTTGTTTAATGCACATAAACATTGTGGCAGAATTGTCATTTGTTTGATGCACATGAACAGTGTGACAGCCTTGTCCCACCATTCTGCATGCTGTTCAATACACCTTAATAGTGTGACTGCCTTGCCTCACCATTCTACATGTTGTTTAATACATTATTACAGTGTGACAGCCATATCCCACCATTCTTGTTATTGTTTAATACACTAATACAATGTGTAAGCCTTGCCTCACCATTCTACATGTTGTTTATTACACATTAACGGCGTGACAGCTTTGCCTCGGCATTTTACAAGTTGTTTACTCTGCCTTAATAACCATTCTACATGCTGTTTATTACTCATTAACAGTGTGAAAGCCTTGCCCCGCCATTCAGCATGTTGTTTAATACACCTTAATAGTGTCACATTGACTGTGTAACGGCCTTGCCCCACAATTCTACATGTTGTTTAATGCACTATTACAGTGCGACAGCCTTGTCCCACCATTATGCATGTTGTTTAATACACTATTACAGTGTGACAGCCTTGTCCCACTAACCATTGTACATCTTGTTTAATGCACTGTTGTAATGTGACAGCCTTTTCCCACCATTATGCATGTTGTTTAATACACTATTACAGTGTGAAAGCCTGGTCCCGCCATTCAGCATGTTGTTTAATACACCTTAATAGTGTGACAGCCTTGCCCCACCAATCTACATGTTTTTCAATACACATTGACTGTGTAACGGCTTGCTCCACAATTCTACATGTTGTTTAATGCACCTAAACAGTTTGACAGAATTGCCCCACCATTCTACATTTGTTTAATGCACTATTACTGTGCGACAGCCTTGTCCCACCATTATACATGTTGTTTAATACACTATTACAGTGTGACAACCTTGTCCCACCTTTCTGCATGTTGTTTAATACACTATTACAGTGTGACAGCCTTGTCCCACCATTCTACATGTTGTTTAATGCATTATTACAGTGTGACAGCCTTGCCCACCATTCTACATGTTGTTTAATACACTATTACAGTGTGACAGCCTTGCCCCACCAATCTACATGTTGTTTAATACACTATTACAGTTTGACAGCATTGCCGTACCATACTACATATTGTTTAATAAACTATTACAGTTTGACAGCCTTGTCCCACCATTCTGCATATTGTTTAATGCACAATTACAGTATGACAGCCTTGCCCCACCATTCGCCATGTATTAGTACACTAATATAGTGTGACAGCCTTGTTCTGCCATTCTACATGTTGTTTATTACACGTTAACTGTGTGACAGCCTTGACCCACCATTCTACATGTTGTTAAATACATTATTACAGTGTGACAGTCTTGCCTCACCATTCTACATGTTGTTTATTACACATTAACTGTGTGACAGCTTTGCCCCGGCATTTTACATGTTGTTTACTCTGCCTTAATAACCATTCAACATGTTGTTTAATACACCTTAATAGTGTGGCAGCTAGCACCACCATTCGACATGTTGTTTAATACATTTTAATAGTGTCACTTCCTTGTCCCACCAATCTACATGCTGTTCAATAAACATTGACTGTGTGACAGCCTTGCCCCACAATTCTACATGTTGTTTAATACACCTTAATATACCTTAACTGCACTATTACAGAGCGACAGCCTTGTCCTGCCATTCTACATGTTGTTTAGTACACTAATACAGTGTGACAGCCTTGTCCCACCATTCTACATGTTGTTACTACACATTAACTGTGTGACAGCCTTGTCCCACCATTCTGCATGTTGCTTAGTGCACTAATACAGTGTGACAGCCTTGTCCCGCCATTCTACATGTTGTTTATTACACGTTAACAGTGTGACAGACTTGTCCCACCATTCTACATGTTGTTTAGTACACTAATACAGTGTGAGAGCATTGTCCCACCATTCTGCATGTTGCTTAGTACACTAATACAGTGTGACAGCCTTGTCCAACCATTCTACATGTTGTTTATTACACATTAACTGTGTGACATCCTTGTCCCACCATTCTACATGTTGTTTAGTAGACTAATACAGTGTGACAGCCTTTTCCCATCTTTCTAAATGTTGTTTAATACACCTTAATTGTGTCACAGCCTTGCCCCACCAATCTACATGTTGTTCAATACACATTGACTGTGTGACAGCCTTGCCCCACAATTATACCTGTTGTTTAATGCACCTGAACAGTGTGACAGGATTGCCCTAGCATTCTACATGTTGATTATTATACATTAACTTGTGACAGCCTTGTCCCACTGTTCTTCATGCTCTTATGTATACATTAACCGTGTGACAGCCTTGTCCCACCATTATACATGATGCCTAATACACCTAAAGTAGGAGAGTGAGAGTCTTCCACCACCATTCTGCTTGTTGTTTGATACACTATTACAGTGTGACAGCCTTGTCCCGCCATTCTACATGTTGTTTAATGCACTATTACAGAGCGACAGCCTTGTCCCGCCATTCTACATGTTGTTTAGTACACTTATACAGTGTGACAGCAATGCCCCACCATTCCACATGTTGTTTACACTTTAACTGTGTGACAGCCTTGTCCCACCTTTCTTCATGCTCTTAGATACACATTAACAGTGCAACAACCTTGACCCACCATTATACATGATGCTTAATACACCTAAACAAGGAGTGAGAGTCTTGCACCACCATTCTACATGTTGTGTAATGCACCTGAACAGTGTGACAGTATTGCCCCAGCATTCTGCATGCTGTTCAATATACCTTAACAGTGTGACTGCCTTGTCCCACCACTCTGCATGCTGTTCAATACACCTCAATAGTGTGACAGCCTTGCCCCACCAATCTACACATTGTTCAATACACATTGACTGTGTGACAGCCTTGCCCCACCATTCTACATGTTGTTTAGGACATCTGAACAGTGTGACAGCCTTGCCCCACCATTCTGCCATTCTACATGTAGTTACACCTTAACAGTGTGACAGCCTAGCCCCACCATTCTGCATGTTGTTTAATACACCTTAATTGTGTCACAGCCTTGCCGCACCAATCTACATGTTGTTCAATACACATTGACTGTGTGACAGCCTTGCCCCACCATTCTACATGTTGTTTAGGACATCTGAACAGTGTGACAGCCTTGCCCCACCATTCTGCCATTCTACATGTAGTTACACCTTAACAGTGTGACAGCCTAGCCCCACCATTCTACATGTTGTTTAATACACCTTAATTGTGTCACAGCCTTGCCCCACCAATCTACATGTTGTTCAATACACATTGACTGTGTTACAGCCTTTCCCCACAATTATACCTGTTGTTTAATGCACCTGAACAGTGTGACAGGATTGCCCTAGCATTCTACATGTTGATTATTATACATTAACTGTGTGGCAGCCTTGTCCCACTGTTCTTCATGCTCCTAGGTATACATTAACAGTGTGACAGCCTTGTTCCACCATTATGCATGATGCCCAATACACCTAAAGTAGGAGAGTGAGTGAGAGTCTTCCACCACCATTCTACTTGTTTGATACACTATTACAGTGTCACAGCCCTGCCCCACCAATCTACATGTTGTTCAACCCACCATTCTGCATGTTGTTTAATACACTAGTACAGTGTGAAAGCCTTGTCCCACCATTATGCATGTAGTTTAATACACTATTACAGTGTGACAGCCTTGTCCCACCATTCTACGGGTGGTTTAATGCATTATTACAGTGTGGCAGCCTTGTCCCACCATTCTGCATGTTGTTTAATATACTATTACAGTGTGACAGCCTTGTCCCACCATTCTACGGGTGGTTTAATGCATTATTACAGTGTGGCAGCCTTGTCGCACAATTCTACATATTGTTTAATGCACTATTAAGAGCGACAGCATTGCCCCACCATTCTACATGTTGTTTGCTACACATTAACTGTGTGACAGCCTTGTCCTACCTTTCTTCATGCTCTTAGATACACATTAACAGTACAACAACCTTGTCCCACCATTATACATGATGCTTAATACACCTAAACAAGGAGTGAGAGTCTTGCACCACCATTCTACATGTTGCGTAATGCAACTGAACAGTGTGACAGTATTGCCCCAGCATTCTGCATGCTGTTCAATATACCTTAACAGTGTGACAGCCTTGTCCTAACATTCTACATTGTTTAATACACCTCAATAGTGTCACAGCCTTGCCCCACCAATCTACATGTTGTTTAATACACTAGTACAGTGTGACAGCCTTGTCCCACCATTATGCATGTTGTTTAATACACTAGTACAGTGTGACAGCCTTGTCCCACCATTATGCATGTTGTTTAATACACTGTTACAGTGTGACAGCCTTGCCCCACCATTCTGCATGTTGTTCAATACACTTTTACAGTGTGGCAGCCTTGTCCCACTATTATACATGGTGTTTAATACACCGTTACAGAGCGACAGCATTGTCCCACCAATCTACATGTTGTTTAGTACACTAATACAGTGTGACAACCTTGACCCACCATTCTGCATGTTGCTTAGTACACTAATACAGTGTGACAGCCTTGTCCCACCATTTTACATGTTGTTTATTACTTATAAACTGTGTGACAGCCTTGTCCCACCATTCTAGTGTGACAGTATTGCCCCAGCATTCTGCATGCTGTTCAATATACCTTAACAGTGTGACAGCCTTGCCCCACCAATCTACATGTTGTTCAATACACTATTACAGTGTGACAGCCTTGTCCCACCATTTTACATGTTGTTTATTACTTATAAACTGTGTGACAGCCTTGTCCCACCATTCTAGTGTGACAGTATTGCCCCAGCATTCTGCATGCTGTTCAATATACCTTAACAGTGTGACAGCCTTGCCCCACCAATCTACATGTTGTTCAATACACTATTACACTGTGACAGCCTTGCCCCACCATTCTGCATGTTGTTTAATACACTATTACAGTGTGACCGCCTTGTCCCACCATTATACATGGTGTTTAATACATTATTACAGTGTGACCGCCTTGTCCCACCATTCTGCATGTCGTTTAATACACTATTACAGAGTGGCAGCCTTGTCCCACCATTATACATGGTGTTTAATACACCGTTACAGAGCGACAGCATTGTCCCGCCATTCTACATGTTGTTTAGTACACTAATACAGTGTGACCGCCTTGTCCCACCATTATACATGGTGTTTAATACATTATTACAGTGTGACAGCCTTGCCCCACCATTCTGCATGTTGTTTAATACACTATTACAGTGTGGCAGCCTTGTCCCACCATTATACATGGTGTTTAATACACCGTTACAGAGCGACAGCATTTTCCCGCCATTCTACATGTTGTTTAGTACACTAATACAGTGTGACAACCTTGTCAACTCAATTCTGCATGTTGTTTAATACACTATTACAGTGTGACAGCCTTGCCCCACCATTATGCATGTTGTTTAATACACTATTACAGTGTGAAAACCTTGTCCCACCATTCTGAATTTTGTATAATACACTATTACAGTGTGACAGCCTTGCCCCACCATTATGCATGTTGTTTAATACACTATTACAGTGTGAAAACCTTGTCCCACCATTCTGAATTTTGTATAATACACTATTACACTGTGACAACCTTGTCCCACCATTCTACGTGTTGTTTAATGCATTATTACAGTGTAACAGCCTTGCCCCGCAATTTTACATGTCTTTTAATACACTAGTACTGTGTGACAGCATTGCACCACCATTCTGCATGTTGTTTAATACACTATTTCAGTGTGGCAGCCTTGTACCACCATTATACATGTTGTTTAATACACTATTACAGTGTGACAGCCTTGTCACACAATTCTACATGTTGTTTAATGCACTATTACAGAGCGACAGCCTTGTCCCGCCATTCTATATGTTGTTTAGTACACTAGTACAGTGTGACAGCATTGTCCCACCATTCTGCATGTTGCTTAGTACATTAATACAGTGTGACAGCCTTGTTCCACCATTCTACATCTTGTTTATTACACATTAACTGTGTGACAGCCTTGCCCCACCATTATACATGTTGTTTAAGACATTACTACAGTGTGACAGAATTACCACCACCATTCTACATGTTGTTTAATGCACTATTACAGTTTGACCGCCTTGGCGTACCATTCTACATGTTGATAATTATACTATTACAGTGTGATAGCCTTTTTCAACCATTCTAAATGTTGTTTACTATTCCTTAATAACCATTCTACATGTTGTTTATTACACATTAACTGTGAGACAGCCTTGCCCAGCCATTCTACACGTTGTTTAATACACCTTCATAGTGTGACAGCCTTGCCCCACCAATCTACATGTTGTTTAATGCACCTGAACAGTGTGACAGAATTGCCCCCAGCATTCTACATTTGTTTAATGCAGCTGAAAAGTGTGACTGCCTTGTCCCACCACTCTGCATGCTGTTCAATACACCTTAATAGTGTGACAGCCTTGCCCCACCAATTTACACATTGTTCAATACACATTGACTGTGTGACAGCCTTGCCCCACCATTCTACATGTTGTTTACTATGCCTTAATAACCCTTCTACATGTTGTTTATTACACATTAACTGTGTGACAGCCTTGCCCTGTCATTCTACATGTTGTTTAGTACACCTGATCGGTGTGACAGCCTTGTCCCACCATTCTGCCATTCTACATGTTGTTACACCTTAACTGTGTGACAGCCTTGCTCCACCATTCTCCATGTTGTTTAGTACACCTGAACAGTGTGACAGCCTAGCCCCACCATTCTACATGTTGTTTAATACACCTTAATTGTGTCACAGCCTTGCCCCACCAATCTACAAGTTGTTCAATACACATTGACTGTGTTACAGCCTTTCCCCACAATTATACCTGTTGTTTAATGCACCTGAACAGTGTGACAGAATTGCCCCCAGCATTCTACATTTTGATTATTATACATTAACTGTGTGACAGCCTTGTCCCACTGTTCTTCATGTTCCTAGGTATACATTAACAGTGTGACAGCCTTGTCCCACCATTATACATGATGCCTAATACACCTAAAGTAGGAGAGTGAGAGTCTTCCACCACCATTCTACTTGTTTGATACACTATTACAATGTGAGAGCATTGCCCCACCATTCTACATGTTTTTTAATGAACTATTACTGTATGACAGCCTTGCCCCACCATTCTACATGTTGTTTAATACACTAGTACAGTGTGACAGCCTTGTCCCACCATTCTGCATATTATTTAATGCACAATTACAGTATGACAGCTTTGCCCCACCATTCTACATGTTGTTTAGTACGCTAATATAGTGTGACAGCCTTGCCCACCATTCTACATGTTGTTTAGTACACTAATATAGTGTGACAGCCTTGCCCCACCATTCTACATTTTGCTTGTTAGACATTTACTGTGTGACAGCCTTGTTCTGCCATTCTACATGTTGTTTAGTACACCTTAATACATATTATACATGTGGTTTATTACACATTAACTGTGTGACAGTCTTGCCCCACCATTCTACATGTTGTTTAATACACCTTAACAGTGTGACAGCCTTGCCCCACCAATCTACATGTTGATCAATATACATTGACTGTGTGATAGCTTTGCCCCACAATTCTACATGTTGTTTAATACACCATAATAGTGTGACAGTCTTGCCCCACCATTCTACATGTTGTTTGTTACACATTAACTGTGTGACAGCCTTGTCCCATCATTCCTTTTGCTCTTAGATACACAGTAACAGTGTGACAGCCTTGTCCCACCATTATACATGATCCTTAATACACCTAAACAAGGAGTGAGAGTCTTGCAGCGCATTCTACATGTTGTTTAAAGCACCAGAACAGTGTGACAGCATTGCCCCAGCATTCTACATTTGTTTAATGCACTTGAACAACCTTGTCCCACCATTCTGCATGCTGTTCAGTACACCTTAACAGTGTGACAGCCTTGTGTCACCATTCTACATGTTGTTTAAAACACATTAATAGTGTCACAGATTTGCCCCACCAATCTACACATTGTTCATTACACATTGACTGTGTGACATGCTTGCACCACAATTTTACATGTTGTTTAATACACCTTAATAGTGTGTTAGCCTTGTCCCACCAGTCTACATGTACCTTATAAATGCATTTTAACATTGTGACAGCATTGTCCCACCAATTTTCATGTTGTTTAATACGCTATTACAGTGTGACAGCATTGTCCCACCATTCTGCATGTTGTTTAATACACTAGTACAGTGTGAAAGCCTTGTCCCACCATTCTGCATGTTGTTTAACACACTATTACAGTGTGACAGCCTTGCCCCACCATTCTACATGTTGTTTAAAACGACAGCCTTGTCCTACCATTCTGCGTGTTGTTTAATACATTATTATAGGAAGGCACCAACTTGACAAACACAAAAGAAAACATATCATTTATTAAATTGCTTGATCATTTATTAAATTGTAATGGCACGGCTCGAAATAGTGGGCTGCCGGCAACACACATATATATCATGACAGGCCTTAACATGTTTCACAAAAGAGGACATGGCCCATAAGCCTGATAACCTTAAAGAAGCCCCAATAGGCTTAAAAAAAAGATGAAGCCCCAATAGGATAAAACAAAAGAGAGTATGGCCCAACAGCCTTATACCCTTAGTGAAGCCCCAAAAGGCCTAAATAAAATTCCAAACTCTAATTCTAAAGTAAACTGTTTCTTCATTTAATCATTTTTAGCTCTACTGGCCAAAGGCCAGGAGGGCTGATGCGATCACTTTTCGTCCGTCGTCCGTCTGTCCGTCCGTCCGTCTGTCTGTCTGTTAGCAATTTTATAAAATCGACATCTCCTCTGAAACCGCTTGAAGGATTTTAATGAAACTTCATCACAATGTTACTTGAGAGGGCCCCTCTCAAGATGGCCGCCATGGCTAAAACTAGGTCAAATTTAAGGAAATTTCAAACGACATCTCCGACGAAACCACTTATTCCATTCTACTGAAATATCATATACATGTTCCTTGGTTTGGCCTCTATCAAGTTTGTGTTTTTCGTTATTGTCGAATATTCTAAATGGTCACCACGGCGACTCAAAGTTAACACAGAGTTATATAGGAAAAGGTTAAAAATGACATCTTCTCTGAAACCGCTTGAAGGATTTTGATGAAACTTAATCACAATGATATTTGGGATAGTCCCTCTCAGATTTGTGTTTTTTATTGACCGCCAGTCATCCAAGATGGCCGCCATAGCTAAAACTAGGTCAAATTATGGCTCCCCCACACAAAGTGTGGTAGTGGAGCCATATTGATTTTGTGCTTTCTGTCTGTTTCTCTGTCTGTGTCACAAACGATGTCCGATCAATAACTAGAGAATGGTTGGACCTAGGGTCCTCGAACTTTGAAGGATGGTTGGTCATGACAAGTAGATGACCCCTATTGATTTTGGGGTCACTAGGTCAAAGGTCAAGGTTGCGGTGACATTGACTATCAAAACGATGTCCGATCAATAACTAGAGAATGGTTGGACCTAGGGTCCTCAAACTTGGAAGGATGGTTGGTCATGACAAGTAGATGACCCCTATTGATTTTGGGGTCACTAGGTCAAAGGTCAAGGTTGCGGTGACATTGACTATCAAAACGATGTCCGATCAATAACTAGAGAATGGTTGGACCTAGGGTCCTCAAACTTGGAAGGATGGTTGGTCATGACAAGTAGATGACCCCTATTGATTTTGGGGTCACTAGGTCAAAGGTCAAGGTTGCGGTGACATTGATTATCAAAACGATGTCCGATCAATAACTAGAGAATGGTTGGACCTAGGGTCCTCAAACTTGGAAGGATGGTTGGTCATGACCAGTAGATGACCCCTATTGAATTTTTTTTTGTTTAATATTTTTTAAAAAATATTGAATTTTTTTTTTATTTTGTTTTTTAATTATTTTTTATAATTGATTATTTATTTATTTGTTTAAATATTTTTTTTTTTTTTTTTTTTTTTTTAATTTTTTTTTAAATATTTTTGCATAAAAAGTTTTAGGGTCGGGCCCCTTAAACAAATAGGGTCGGTCGGGTTACCTGAACCACACATATTTTTTTATGTGGCCTTACTGATACAGATAGTAGATACAGTCACAGGGATATTGAATATCAAAACGACCTCAGATCAATAGAGGACGGTTGGACCTAGAGTCATCAATTATGCCTGTTCGGGCTAGTGGGGGAGCCATACGTTTTTGTCCCATGGACACCGTCTACTATAATATTTTCAGCAACTCTGCAGTTCTGCAGCTTAGAAGGTTCTAGGCCCATTCTCTATATTTTATCTTGATGTAAATGGAGGATGAGCCTGGCATGTTCATTCCTGTTAGGCGCCATATAACCTTTCATGTGTTGATGCGCCGTAAATCCCAATTCTATTCAATTCCAATTATTTTTTTTAGCTCATTATTGTAAATTCCATTTAGCAACACACCATTATTCATTTATAGACTTGAATAAAGATTTTGACTAACATTTATTTTGCATCAGTTGATAATGTTAAAATGATTTCATAACACCAGCTATTTATATCTCAATATTGTATATTTTGTTAACCGATACATTGTTTAGTAAATATTGTAAATTCTGTCTTGCAACAGTTGATGTTGCTAGATTAGGACAATGTTTGGAATTACATTTGTATTGCCGATGTTAAAATGGTGTCAATAGTTCCATTTTTTTTTCATTTTGTTTATTCTACACTGGAACAAATATTTAGAATTACGTATTGCATCAGGTGACAATGTTAGAATATTATCAATGGTTATGAAATTTCGAATTATCAGTGTTTAGAATAAAACTGGGATTTAAATTTTGGAAGCTACTCTTGCACACTTATATTACATAGGCGTAGGAGCCGGGGAGGCCAGTGGGGGCTGGCCCCACCACACACACACACCCTCACCCACCCACCAATAATTGAAACATACTTTTTTTGATTGTCAAATATCTTTTCAAAAGGTTTGCCCCACACAACCCAATAATTAAAACGTTCCTATGCCCATGTATTGTAATGTCCTTATAAGGTAATGTCCATGACTGTGGTCAAAATGTTAATCAAAATGATATATTAACCTTTATTTGATATGTTTTTGTAACTTAATATAAAACAGTTCATAATTTTACAAGATAATTTAAACATCCACAGTTTAAATAAGATTAACTTTGATATCAAAAATAGGGGGTATTTTTTATTTTTTTTTACAAAAGCATGCACCATCCAATAAATTTACTGATTTCTTAAAGCATTCATGGAGTGCCCACCCCCATCTCATCATTCTACAGGCTGTAGTGCCTGCCCTGTCCTATTACTTTATAGCCTGTTAACAATACATAGAGTGCCTGGCCTGTCTTACCATTCAATCAGGTTGTTAACCTTGCTCTCTTGCACTGTCTCACCATTCTACATGTTGTTAACATGAAGTGTCCAAGTTGTTCCACCATTCTACAGGCTGTTAATAATACACAGACTGCCCGCCCTTTTTGGCCATTCTACAGGCTGTTAACAATACACAGACTGTCCGCCCTTTCCTGCCATTCTACAGGCTGTTAACAATACACAGACTGTCCGCCCTTTCCTGCCATTCTACAGGCTGTTAACAATACACAGACTGCCTGCCCTTTCCTGTCATTCTACAGGCTGTTAACTTGGAGTACCAACTGTTTCAGCATTCTACATGTTAACATGAAGTGTCCAATATGTTACACCATTCTACAGGCTGTTAATAATACATAGAGTGCCCGCCCTTTCCTGCCATATCCTACAGGCTGTTAACAATACACAGACTGCCCACCTTTCCTGCCATTCTACAGGCTGTTAACTTGGAGTACCAACTGTTTCAGCATTCTACATGTTGTTAACATGAAGTGTCCTATATGTTCCACCATTCCACAGGCTGTTAACTTTTCTGCCATTCTACAGGCTGTTAACTTGAAGTACCAACTGCCTCACCATTCTACTGATAGTTCACATGGATTGCCATACCCTGTCTCACCATTCTGCAGGCTGATTACATGGAGATAGTTCACATGGATTGCCATATCCTGTCTCACCATTCTGCAGGCTGATTACATGGAGATAGTTCACATGGATTGCCATATCCTGTCTTACCATTCTGCAGGCTGTTTACATGGAGTATCCAAATGTCCCACCACCCTACATGCTGTTAACAATACATGGAGTGCCTGCCGTGTCTTACATTCTGTAGGTTGTTCATGGTACATGGACTGCCGGATCGGTTTTATCTTTTTAATGGCTGTTAATAATACATGGAGCTCCAACACTATCTCCACATTATTCAGGATTTCAACATGGATTGCACACCCTGTCTCACCTATCTACAGATTATTAAAATGGATTACCCCACTTTTCCACCATTCTGCAGGCTGTTAACAATACTTGGGAGTACCAATTAACAGTCTCAACATTCCACCAATAGTTAACGTGGATTGCCAACTCTGTATCACCATCCTGCAGGCTGTTAATATGCAGTGCCCAACCTGTCCCACCATTCTACTGGTTGTTATCAATACATGGAGTGTTCATCTTTTCTCATCATTCCACAGGCTGCAGAGCCTGCCCTGTCCCACCAGTGTAAAATATGTTAACAATACATGTAGTATTCATCCTGTCTCATTCTAAAGGCTGCAGAGCCTGCCCTTCCCACCAATGTAAAGGCTGTTAAAAAATCATGGAGTGCCAGTCATGTCCCACCAATGTACAGTATGTTAACAATTCATGGAGTGCCACTCATGTCCCACCAATGTAGAGCCTGTTAACAATTCATGGAGTGCCAGTCATGTTCCTCCAATAATACAGGCTGTTAACATGGAGCAACGCTCTGTCACACCCTTCTTTACTAGCTGTTAACAGTACATGCAGTGCATGCCCTCTCTCCTGATCATAATACACGGAGTGCCTACCATCTCTCACAATTATACAAGCTGTGAACATGTAGTTCCTGCCCTGACCCACCCTTCTATAGGCTGTTACCAACACATTGAGTGCAGACCATCTCTCTACATTTTACATTCTGTTGATATGTGGAGTGCCCACCATCTCTTACCATTCTACAGTCTGTTGATGATACATGGGGTGCCCACCATCTCTCACCATTCTTCAATCTGTTGACAATACGTGGAGTGCCCACCATCTCTCACCATTCTACAGTCTGTTGACAATACATGGAGTGCCCACCATCTCTCACCATTCTACAGTCTGTTGACAATACATGGAGTGCCCACCATCTTTCACCCTTCTACAATATGTTGACAATACATGGAGTGCCCACCATCTCTCTACATTCTACAATATGTTGACAATACATGGAGTGCCCACCATCTCTCACCATTCTACAATATGTTGACATTACATGGAGTGCCCACCATCTCTCACCATTCTACAATATGTTGACATTACATGGAGTGCCCACCATCTCTCACCATTCTACAATATGTTGACATTACATGGAGTGCCCACCATCTCTCACCATTCTACAATATGTTGACAATACATGGGGTGCCAACCATCTCTCACCATTCTACAATATGTTGACAATACATGGAGTGCCCACCATCTCTCACCCTTCTACAATATGTTGACAATACATGGAGTGCCCACCATCTCTCACCATTCTACAATATGTTGACAATACATGGAGTGCCCACCATCTCTCACCATTCTACAATATGTTGACAATACATGGAGTGCCCACCATCTCTCACCATTCTACAATATGTTGACATTACATGGAGTGCCCACCATCTCTCACCATTCTACAATATGTTGACATTACATGGAGTGCCCACCATCTCTCACCCTTCTACAATATGTTGACAATACATGGAGTGCCCACCATCTCTCACCATTCTACAATATGTTGACAATACATGGAGTGCCCACCATCTCTCACCCTTCTACAATATGTTGACAATACATGGAGTGCCCACCATCTCTCACCATTCTACAATATGTTGACATTACATGGAGTGCCCACCATCTCTCACCATTCTACAATATGTTGACATTACATGGAGTGGCCACCATCTCTCACCATTCTACAATATGTTGACAATACATGGGGTGCCAACCATCGCTCACCATTCTTCAATATGATGACATCACATGGAGTGCCCCCCATCTCTCACCATTCTACAATATGTTGACAATACATGGGGTGCCAACCATCGCTCACCATTCTACAATCTGTTGACAATACATGGAGTGCCCACTAGAGCGACGTAGATTTTGTCGAGATACAAAACAATACATAGACAAAGTTGACGAGGTTTTAACCTCGAAATTTAGCGGCCAAAAGCGAAACAAATAATACATGCCGCTTATATCATAGACAAAAGTAAACAGATAAATCACACACCAGGTCAAAGTATGTGGTAGTAGGACACTGACATATTCGAAAAGTATGCATGAATGAAAAGAATGTCAAAAATCAAAATAGAAAAAGGAAAAAATATAAATGATTTTTTGTTTGTGTATATTTTTTTTTAACAAAAGCATCATCAATATTATACAATTGGATTTAGACTTCAGGCTGTCAGCAAAATTGTTTTGTTTAGCGCCGTTTCAATTTCTGAGTGATCACATCTTACAAACACGGCAAAACCAAAGCCATTGAAAACATGATTTAGACATTGTGAAAAATGTTGCCATAACAGTAATTAACAAGTCCCAAAAGCTGCTACTGGTGTTTATTGATAAACGTTTTGGCGAGTTAATCCGATAATAACCACGGAAATAGCCAATGCTTTTCTATAAACAGATAAACTACACACAACACGCCAGGATAACAGTACACAGACGATTAATTTATGTAATGTGCTAAACCTTTATATAATTAATTGAAGTGAGACATTATATTCTTTTGTCAGCTGTAGTTTATATTGAGCAAGTACTCTTGTTTCTTGTTGAATTAGAAAATACAAGCTAAGTATAATCATTCACAATCGTGAAAATGTATGACTTTTGGTAAAAACATCAATCTCTTTTTTGGCGGACATCTTGAATTAGTGCACGGACAATGTCCGCTAGTAGAGCTAACATAAGATGTCTTCTAAATAATAATTTCTTAAGATGGAGTGCCTAACCTGTCCCACCATTCTACAAGCTGTAAACAATACAAGTTCATCTTGTCTCATCATTCTGAAGGCTGCAGTGCCTGCCCTGTACCACCAATGTACAGGCTGTAACAATTCATGGAGTGCCAGTCATGTTCCTGCAATAATACAGGCTGTTATCATGGGTGAATGTCCTGTCACACCCTTCTTTACTAGCTGTTAAGAATACATGCATTGCCTGCCCTGTCTCATCATTCTACAGGCTGTTAGTAATGCATAGAGTGTCTACCATCTCTCACCATTCTACAGGCTGTTAACATGGAGTTCCTGTCCAGTTTCACTCTTCTATAGGCTGTTACCAATACATTCAGTGCCGACCATCTCTCTACATTTTACAATCTGTTGATCATACCATCTCCTACCATTCTACACTCTCTTGACAATTCATGGAGTGCCCACCATCTCTCACCATTCTACAGTATGTTGACAATACATGGAGTGCCCATCATCTCATCATTCTACAGTCTCTTGACAATACATGGAGTGCCCACCATTTTCACCATTCTACAGTCTATTGATAATACATGGAGTGCCCATCATCTCTCAACATCTACAATATGTTGACAATACATGGAGGGTCCACCATCTCTCACAATTTCACCATTCTGCAATATGTTGACATGAAGTGCCCACCATCTCTCACCATTCTACAGTCTATTGATAATACATGGAGTGCCCACCATCTCTCACCATTCTACAATATGTTGACAATACATGAAGTGCCCACCATCTCTTACCATTCTAGTCTCTTGACAATACATGGAGTGCCCTTCATCACTCACCATCCTACAATCTGTTGACAATACATGAAGTACATACCATCTATCACCATTCTACAGTCTCTTGACAATACATGGAGTGCCCACCATCTCTCAACATCTACAATATGTTGACAATACATGAAATGCCCACCATCTCTCAACATTTTACAATATGTTGACAATATATGCAGTGCCCACCATCTCTCACCATTTTACAATATGATGACAATATATGGAGTGCCCACCATCTCTCACCATTCTACAATCTGTTGACAATACATGGAATGCCCACCATCTCTCACCATTATAAAATATGTTGACAATACATGGAGTGACCACCATCTCTCAGCAGCTGCAATATGTTAACAATACATGGCTTGCCCACCATCTCTCACCATTCTACAGTCTGTTGAAAATACATGGAGTGCCCACCATCTCTCACCATTCTACAATATGTTGACAATACATGAAGTGCCCACCATCTTTCACCATTCTACAATGAGACAATACATGGAGTGCCCACCATCTCTCACCATTCTACAATCTGTTGACAATACATGGAGTGCCCACGATCTCTCACCATTCTACAATCCGTTGACAATATATGGAGTGCCCACCATCTCTCACCATTCTACACTCTGTTGACAATACATGGAGTGCCCACCATCTCTCACCATTCTACAATCTGTTGACAATACATGGAGTGCCCACCATCTCTTATCATTCTATAAAATGTTGACAATACATGGCGGGCCCACCATCTCTCACCATTCTACAGTCTTTTGACAATACATGGAGTGCCCACCATCTCTCACTATTCTACAATCTGTTAAAATACATAGTGTGCCCACCATCTCTCACCATTCTACAATCTGTTGACAGTACATGGCGTGCCCACCATCTCTCGCCATTCTACTGTCTGTTGACAATACATGGCATGCCCACCATCTCTCACCATTCTACAATGTGACAATACATGGAGTGCCGACCATCTCCCACCATTCTAAAATCTATTGACAATACATGGAGTGTCCACCATCTCTCAACATTCTACAATATGTTGACAATACATAGGGTGCCCACCATCTCTCAGCATCTACAATATGTTAACAATACATGGCGTGCCCACCATCTCTCACCATTCTACAGTCTGTTGAAAATACATGGATAGCCCACCATCCCGCACCATTCTACAATCTGTTGACAATACATGGAGTGCCCACCATCGCTCTACAATCTACAATCTGTTAACAATACATGGAATGCCCACCATCCCTCACCATTCTACAATGTGACAATACATGGTGTGCCCACCATCTCACACCATTCTACAATCTGTTGACAATACATGGAGTGCCCACCATCTCTCACCATTATACAATATGTTGCCAATACATGGAGTGCCCACCATCTCTCACCATTCTACAATCTGTTGACAATACATTGAGTGCCCAACATCTCTTATCATTCTATAATATGTTGACAATACATGGCGGGCCCACCATCTCTCACCATTCTACAGTCTGTTGACAATACATGGAGTGCCCACCATCTCTCACTATTCTACAATCTGTTAAAATACATAGTGTGCCCACCATCTCTCACCATTCTACAATCTGTTGTCAATACATGGAGTGTCCACCATCTCTCACCATTCTACAATCTGTTGACAATACATGGAGTGCCCACCATCTCTCACCATTCTACAATTTGTTGCCAATACATGGAGTGCCCACCATCTCTCACCATTCTACAATCTGTTAACAATACATGAAGTGACCACCATCTCTCACCATTCTACAATCTGTTGACAATACATGGAGTGCCCACCATCTCTCACCATTCTACAATATGTTGACAATACATGGAGAGCCCACCATCTCTCACCATTCTACAATCATTGACAATATATGGAGTGCCCACCATCTATAACCATCTACAATATGTTGACAATACATGAAGTGCCCACCTTCTCTCACCATTCTACAATCGGTTGACAATACTTGAAATGCCCACCATCTCTCACCATTATACAATATGTTGACAATACATGGAGTGACCACCATCTCTCACCATTCTACAATATGTTGACAATACATGGAGTGCCCACCATCTCTCACCATTCTACAATATGTTGACAATACATGGAGTGCCCACCATCTCTCACCATTCTACAATCATTGACAATATATGGAGTGCCCACCATCTATAACCATCTACAATATGTTGACAATACATGAAGTGCCCACCTTCTCTCACCATTCTACAATCGGTTGACAATACTTGAAATGCCCACCATCTCTCACCATTATACAATCTGTTGACAATATATGGAGTGCCCACCATCTCCCACCATTCTACAGTCTGTTGACAATACATGGAGTGCCCACCATCTCTCACCATTCTACAATATGTTAACAATACATGGAGTGCCCACCATCTCTCACCATTCTACAATTTGTTCACAATACATGGAGTGCCCACCATCTTGCACCATTCTACAATCTGTTGACAATACATGGAGTGCCCACCATCTCTCACCATTCTACAATCTGTTGACAATACATGGAGTGCCCGCCATCTCTCACCATTCTACAATCTGCTGACAATATATGGAGTGCCCACCATCTCTCACCATTCTACAATGTGACAATACATGGAGTGCCCACCATCTCTCACCATTCTACAATCTGTTGACAATACATGGAGTGCCCACCATCTCTCACCATTCTACAATATGTTGACAATACATGGAGTGCCCACCATCTCTCTACATTCTACAATCTGTTGACAATACATGAAGTGCCCACCATCTTTCACCATTCTACAATGAGACAATACATGGAGTGCCCACCATCTCTCACCATTCTACAATCTGTTGACAATACATGGAGTGCCCACGATCTCTCACCATTCTACAATCCGTTGACAATATATGGAGTTCCCACCATCTCTCACCATTCTACACTCTGTTGACAATACATGGAGTGCCCACCATCTCTCACCATTCTACAATCTGTTGACAATACATGGAGTGCCCACCATCTCTTATCATTCTATAAAATGTTGACAATACATGGCGGGCCCACCATCTCTCACCATTCTACAGTCTTTTGACAATACATGGAGTGCCCACCATCTCTCACTATTCTACAATCTGTTAAAATACATAGTGTGCCCACCATCTCTCACCATTCTACAATCTGTTGACAGTACATGGCGTGCCCACCATCTCTCGCCATTCTACTGTCTGTTGACAATACATGGCATGCCCACCATCTCTCACCATTCTACAATGTGACAATACATGGAGTGCCGACCATCTCCCACCATTCTAAAATCTATTGACAATACATGGAGTGTCCACCATCTCTCAACATTCTACAATATGTTGACAATACATAGGGTGCCCACCATCTCTCAGCATCTACAGTATGTTTACAATACATGGCGTGCCCACCATCTCTCACCATTCTACAGTCTGTTGAAAATACATGGATAGCCCACCATCCCGCACCATTCTACAATCTGTTGACAATACATGGAGTGCCCACCATCGCTCTACAATCTACAATCTGTTAACAATACATGGAATGCCCACCATCCCTCACCATTCTACAATGTGACAATACATGGTGTGCCCACCATCTCACACCATTCTACAATCTGTTGACAATACATGGAGTGCCCACCATCTCTCACCATTATACAATATGTTGCCAATACATGGAGTGCCCACCATCTCTCACCATTCTACAATCTGTTGACAATACATTGAGTGCCCAACATCTCTTATCATTCTATAATATGTTGACAATACATGGCGGGCCCACCATCTCTCACCATTCTACAGTCTGTTGACAATACATGGAGTGCCCACCATCTCTCACTATTCTACAATCTGTTAAAATACATAGTGTGCCCACCATCTCTCACCATTCTACAATCTGTTGTCAATACATGGAGTGTCCACCATCTCTCACCATTCTACAATCTGTTGACAATACATGGAGTGCCCACCATCTCTCACCATTCTACAATTTGTTGCCAATACATGGAGTACCCACCATCTCTCACCATTCTACAATCTGTTGACAATACATGAAGTGACCACCATCTCTCACCATTCTACAATCTGTTGACAATACATGGAGTGCCCACCATCTCTCACCATTCTACAATATGTTGACAATACATGGAGTGCCCACCATCTCTCACCATTCTACAATCATTGACAATATATGGAGTGCCCACCATCTATAACCATCTACAATATGTTGACAATACATGAAGTGCCCACCTTCTCTCACCATTCTACAATCGGTTGACAATACTTGAAATGCCCACCATCTCTCACCATTATACAATATGTTGACAATACATGGAGTGACCACCATCTCTCACCATTCTACAATCTGTTGACAATACATGGAGTGCCCACCATCTCTCACCATTCTACAATATGTTGACAATACATGGAGTGCCCACCATCTCTCACCATTCTACAATCATTGACAATATATGGAGTGCCCACCATCTATAACCATCTACAATATGTTGACAATACATGAAGTGCCCACCTTCTCTCACCATTCTACAATCGGTTGACAATACTTGAAATGCCCACCATCTCTCACCATTATACAATCTGTTGACAATATATGGAGTGCCCACCATCTCCCACCATTCTACAGTCTGTTGACAATACATGGAGTGCCCACCATCTCTCACCATTCTACAAGATGTTAACAATACATGGAGTGCCCACCATCTCTCACCATTCTACAATTTGTTCACAATACATGGAGTGCCCACCATCTTGCACCATTCTACAATCTGTTGACAATACATGGAGTGCCCACCATCTCTCACTATTCTACAATCTGTTGACAATACATGGAGTGCCCGCCATCTCTCACCATTCTACAATCTGCTGACAATATATGGAGTGCCCACCATCTCTCACCATTCTACAATGTGACAATACATGGAGTGCCCACCATCTCTCACCATTCTACAATCTGTTGACAATACATGGAGTGCCCACCATCTCTCACCATTCTACAATCTGTTGACAATACATGGCGGGCCCACCATCTCTCACCATTATACAGTCTGTTGACAATACATGGAGTGCCCACCATCTCTCACCATTCTACAATCTGTTGACAATACATGGCGTGCCCACCATCTCTTACCATTCTACAGTCTGTTGACAATACATGGCGGGCCCACCATCTCTCACCATTCTACAATGTGACAATACATGGAGTGTCCAACATCTCATCATTCTACAATCTGCTGACAATACATGGAGTGCCCACCATCTCTTACCATTTCACAATCTGTTGACAATATATGGAGTGCCCACAATCTCTCACCATTCTACAATCTGTTGACAATACATGGAGTGCACACCATCTCTCACCATTCTACAATTTATTAATACATGGAGTGCCCACCATCTCTCACCATTCTACAATCTGTTGACAATACATGGAGTGCCCACCATCTCTCACCATTCTACAATCTGTTGACAATACATGGAGTGCCCACCATCTCTCACCATTCTACAATCTGTTGACAATACATTGAGTGCCCACCATCTCTCACTATTCAAAAATATGTTGACAATACATGGAGTGCCCACCATCTCTCACCATTCTACAATCTGCTGACAATACATGGATTGCCCGCTAGAGCTGGGTCAGTTTTGTCGAGAATCGATACAAAACAATATATAAACAGACAAAGGTGGTGAGGTTTCAATCCCGAAATTTAGTGGCGAAAAGCGAAACAAACTTATATCAAAGACAAAAGTAAACAGATAAATCACACACCAAGTCAAAGTACGTGGTAGTAGGACACTGACATCTTCAAATCAAAAAGAGGGGGCGTCCGTGGCTGAGTGGTTAACGTCTCTGACTTGTAATCACTTGCCCCTCACCGCTGTAGGTTCGATCCCTCAGGGGCCTAGGAATCTTTATGTGAGGAAGCTATCCAGCTGGCTTGCGGAACGTCGGTGGTTCTACCCAGGTGCCTGCCTGTGCATGAAAATTGCCCGGAGGGGCACCTGGGGTCTTCCTCCATCAATGGAAGCTGGAAAGTCGCCATATGACCTTAGCTGTTGGTGCGACTATAAAATACAATTCAATCAATGAATGAAGAGAATGTCAAATATCAAAATAGAAAAAAATAAAAAATAAAAATTGTTTAGGCCAGCAGGGCATAGGCGATGGTGAGTTGTCCGTCGTCCGTCCGTCCGTTAGTCCGTCCGTCAGTCGTCCGTCCATTAACTTTCATCTTGTTTACGCGATAAAAGATTTCATCATTTATCTGATCTTTACAAAACTTTGCCAGTGTCTTTATATCACTGAAAGCTCAGATGAGTTTGAAAACCAGCTAGATCGGACTCATCATTTAAGCACAAATTTAATAAAATATTTCATATGCAGTTTCCCGCGGTGGGCAAGACACCCTCAGACCGAGGTCTTGTTTCTCTGAGAGCTTACTGGATGGAGCCCTTGTTGGATCAGTTTTACATAGAGTTATAGGGGACAACTTAAAAAATCTTCTCTGAAACTACAAGAGCTAAAGGTTTCATATTTTATATTTATTATTATGTTCCTCTAAAACGTTTGTTCAAATGGTGACCCTGGGGTCTAATTTGGCCCTGCCCCAGGGTCGCAGTTTATATATATCGGGAAAAACTTTAAAAATCTTGTTTTCTGAAACTACAAGTCAAAGGTTTAATGGTTTGTATTTACATTCAGCTTATGGTCCTCTACCAAGTTTGTTTGAATGGTGACTCTGGGATCAAATTTGGCCCCACACCAGGTGTCACATGTTTTACATAGAGTTACATAAGGAAAAACATTTCTCTGAATCCACAAGAGCCAGAGGTTTAATATCATGTATTTATTTACCATCAGCTTATGGTCCTCTACCAAGTTTGTTCAAATTGTGACCCTGGAGTCAAATTTGGCCGTGTACCCAGGGTCACATGTTTTACATAGACTTATATAGGGACAAACTTAAAAAATCTTCTTCTTTGAAATTGCAAGAGTCAACAGTTTAATATTTTGTGTTTACACTCAGCTTATGGTTCTCTACCAAGTTTGTTCAAATGGTGACCCTGGGGTCAAATTTGGCACTGCCCCTGGGTCGCACTTTTGCCAAACTTGGTTTGAGTGTTTATATTAACGAAGTTTGATTTGTTTTAAAGCTAACCAAACTTGAGCCAAATACATCCCCTGCTATATCTTGGTAATTGAAGACACTTCATAAAAACGTAGATTGACATTGCCATATCTGACACACATAATCTGTCTAATACCACCTCCATCCCCCCCCCCCCCAACACATCACCCCACCCCACCATGGACATCATATAGCCAGTAGAGGCCCTCTAGGGCCTGCTTGTTCATCTTGCCTAGTTAAGATGATAGGGCCTTTATTTTTCATCTGATCTTTAACAACCTTTACCAGATTGTTAATATCAATGAAAGCTTGGACAAGTTTGAAAACCAGCCAGATCGGACCAGTAACAGTGGAGTTATGGCCCTTGGTTTAGTTAAAACGCTTTATTTTGCCTCGTTAAGATAACAGGGACTTCATTTTTCATCCGATCTTTACCAGATTATTAATATCAATGAAAGCTTGGACAAGTTTGAAAACCAGCCAGATCGGACCAGAAACAATGGAGTTATGGCCCTTGGTTTAGTTAACAATACCATATTTTGCCTCATTAAGACGATAGGGGCTTCATTGTTCATCCAATCTTTACCAAACTTTACCAGATAGTTAATATCCATGACATCTCAAACAATTTTGAAAAACAGCCAGATCGGATTAGTTACAACAGAGTTATGGCCCTTGATTTAGTTAAAAATACTATATTTTGCCTCGTTAAGATGATAGTGCATTCATTTTTGTCTCGCCTTTTCGAAGGAAAAAGGGACATAGGTGTTGCTTTTCCGGCAAAGGCGAAGGCGTCAACATTCAAGTTTTGCATTTAGGTCATTTTCTCACAAACTGTATACACTAGACAAATGTGGAAGTGACCTTGACCCTCCAAGCAAAGGACAGATAACTTAATAATTTTACCTTCAACTTTTGCATTGAGGTCAATTTCGCGCAAACTGTATGCACTACACCTTTCAAATTTTGTTTATAGTTGTATCTTGGGTGGTACATCGCAACGTGACAAAGCAGATGTGGATGTGACCTTTATTCTCCAAGCAAAGGGCACATAACCTTATACTTTTTACATTTACATCACTTTCTCATGAATTTATATCTTAATCTTCGGAAGACAAAATATTCTACTTTGACATAGTTGTGTCTTGGGTAGTGCATCTTTTTGGATGCATGGATTTCATCTATGACCTTGAACTACATTTTGGAGCTGATGATTTTTAGTTCTGCTGGCCAAGGGCCACCTTGGCCACCTTGGCCAGCAGAGCTTATGGGATGGAGAGTTGTCTGTCGTCCATCCGTCTGTCGTCTGTTAACTTTTACCTCATTAAGATGATAGGGCCTTCATTTTTCATCCGATCTTTACCAAGCTTTACCAGATTGTTAATATCAATAAAAGCTCAGATAAGTTCGAAAACCAACCAGATTGGACTAGTAATAGTGGAGTTATGTCTCTTGAGTTAGTTGCAAATGCTATATTTTGCCTTGTTAAGATGATAGGGCCTTCATTTTTCATCCGATCTTTACCAAGCTTTACCAGATTGTTAATATCAATAAAAGCTCAGATAAGTTCGAAAACCAACCAGATTGGACTAGTAATAGTGGAGTTATGTCTCTTGAGTTAGTTGCAAATGCTATATTTTGCCTTGTTAAGATGATAGGGCCTTCATTTTTCATCCAATCTTTACCAAACTTTTAACAGATTGTTAATATCAATGAAAGCTCAGACAAATTCGAAAACCAGCCAGATCGGACCAGTAACAGTGGAGTTATGGCCCTTGATTTCATTAAAAATGCTATATTTTGCCCCGTTAAGACGATAGGGCCTTCACTTTACCAAAGTTGACCAGAATTCTTTTTTTTTTTTATTATTACTCTTTTTTTTTATTCTTTTTTTTATTTTTGATTACTTCTACTGGCCGAGTTTAAAAATCAGCCGGATCGGACCAGTAACAGCGGAGTTATGGCCCTTCATTTAGTTAAAAATGCTATATTTTGCCTTGTTAAGATGACAGGGATTTCATTTTTCATCCGATCTTTACCAGATTATTAATATCAATGAAAGCTCGGACAAGTTTGAAAAACAGCCAGATTGGACCAGGAACAATGGAGTTATGGCCCTTGATCTAGTTAAAAAATCCCATATTTTGCCTCATTAAGACGATAAGTCGTTAATATCAATGAAAGATCGGACCAGTAACAGCAGAGTTATGGCCCTTGATTTAGTTGAAAATGCTATATTTTGCCTCAAGACGATAGGTCTTCAATTTTCAGCCGATCTTTACCAAAGGTTACCAGATTGTTAATGTCAATGAAAGCTCGGATAAGTTCGAAAACCAGCCAGATCGGACCAGTTACAGCAGAGTTATGGTCCTTTGTAGTTAAAAATGCTATATTTTCCTCGTTAAGACGATAGGACCTAAATTTTTTGTTTTGTCTTTACCAAACTTTATTCGATTGTTAATATCAATCAAAGCTCGCACAAGTTTGAAAATCAGTCATATTGGACCATGCAGTAACAGCGGAGTGAATTTGTCGAGAAAAAAAAAAAACACTGATAAATGGAAAAGAAACATACGAAAATATTGCAGGGATCAAGTATATGAGTATACAGGGCAAACAGGCAAAGTTGTCCAAAAAATGGAGATGAAATACAAAGACTGTGACAATTAAATGTCGCTTTAAATGTTCGCACAAAGTTTCAGAAGAATGTGCTAAAGAAATATTCCACACTTACTGGCAGCTAGGCTCTTACGACAAGCAGCAACATTATGTTTGTCAAAATGTCACTCAGTCAGACACGAAACATGAAACAACAAATAAGAAGTTTCATTCATAAGAAGAATCATTTTCATACTATTGCCAATCCAAGATGAAACTAGAAAGAAAAAGGTGTAACAACGCTAAAGGTAACAATTCCGCTGCAGGCAACAACCGCCGCTAAAGGTAACAATTCCAACGCACGCTAAAGGTAACAATCTCCGCTAAAGGTAACAACCACCTCTTCCGCTAAAGGTAACAACTTTAACGTTAAAGGTAACAAGGTGGGGTGAAACATCAAAAATTTAAAATTTAAATTTGGGCCCAACCTTCCTCTCGAGTTTCTAAAACCTTCCGATGCCACTGTAATGTGCGGCAGAAATGATCATTCGTAGACAGTAATACCTCTCAAAAATATGATGTATGCGTAAGGAAAAATTGCCGTAATTATTAGCTGCTGATCCGGCCAAAATGTCCTTTTCGACTTTCAATGTAAGCCAGTATCATTCAGTATTAAAATATAAATATATTAGAAGGGATTAATGTTTTATCTCTGGAACTCAGTAGCACTAATTTGTATACTCCAGTTCAATCTAATGAGGATGACGTTATTTCCACACATATCACTCGGGTGCATTACTTTCAAGGCTGGGGTAGACGAAATGCAAAACAAATTGGCAACTATGTACTGGATTCCCATAATTACATAAAAATCCGTATAAAGCTCGTTTTATTAGCTCGACTATTCGAAGAATAAGAGAGCTTATGTAATCGCCCCGGGGTCAGCGTCGGCGTTGGCGTCGGCGTCGGCGTCCCACATCAAGGTTTGCGTGTAAGCTGTGTTTACAAGTCTATATCTCTTACATTTCTTATCCTACCACAACCAAATTTGTTCATGGGCTTCCTTGTAGCATTATCTTAAGGGCTGCTTAAGCAATTTTGGTTCCTGTAACCCATGGGTTCCCATGGAACCCAAATGATAGCCCATAAAATGTGCCCCATTTCACATCAAATTTTGCGTGTAAGCTGTGTTTACAAGTCTATATCTCTTACAATTCTTACCCTAGCGCAACCAAATTTGGCCATTAGCTTCCTTATAGCATTATCGTAAAGGCTGCTTAAGTAATTTTGGTTCCTGTAACCCCTGGGCTCCCATGGAACCCAAATTCTGATAGCCCTTAAAATATGTCTGTTTCACATCAAATTTTGCGTGTAAGCTGTGTTTACAGGTCTATATGTCTTACATTTTTTGTCCTAGCTGAACTAAATTTTGGAATTGGTTTCCATATAGTATGTTGTAAAGGGTTGGATAAGTAATTTTGTCTTCTGCAAATTCTGGGCTCCCATGGAACCCAAATTGTGATGGCCCATAAAATGTGCAATAAAGGCAGATCTAGGTTTGCATGTAAGCATGTATGTATCTATAATTGGTTTGGGATTTGTTATAGCATTATGCATCTTATTACTTCACCCATATTGGGGCATGGGCTCCCTCCTCCCCCCCCTCTACCCCCGCCCCCATTCCCCTCCACCCCCTTTTTTTTTTTTTTTACATATTTCTGTGTTGCTTTTGTCAATTCTTACACATATATGTTGCAAACCTCCCCGTCCCGCTCCCCCCCCCACCCCCCCAAACCCCCAATGCACTCCCGCCTCTGACCTAATCAGCACCATCCCCACCCCGCCCCAGACTTGAAACTTTTTTTTTTTTTTTTTTTTTACATATTTCTTTGTTGTTTTAGTCAATTTTTACACATATAAGTTGCCCCATCCACCCCCACCCCAACCCACTCCTGCCTCTCACCCTCACCCCCACTCCACACCACCCACCCCACCCCACCCCATCCCACCCCCACTTGAAACTATTATATTTTTTTTTTACATATTTATGTGTTGTTTTAGTCAATTCTTACACATAAATGTTGCACCCCCCCCCCCCCCCCCCCGCTCCCCCCCCCCGCCCCACCCCCCTTCCACCCTGCCCAGACTTGAAACTTTTTTTTTTTTTTTTTACATATTTCTGTGTTGCTTTTGTCAATTCTTACACAAATATGTTGCAACCCACCCCCATTCCCCCCCCCCCCCACACCTCTCACCCCCATCTTCCCACCCACCACGCCCCACACTTTTTTATTTTCATATGTCTTTGTTGTTTTAGTCAATTCTTACACACATATGTTGCCCCCCCCCCCAACCCCCAACGCACTCCCGCCTTCACCCCCACCCCGCCCCAGACGTGAAACTTTCTCTTTTTTTTTTACATATTTCTTTGTTGTTTTAGTCAATTTTTTCACATATATGTTGCCCCATCCACCCCCCCGCTCCACACTCCCCCAACCCCCCACCCACCACACCCCCACTTGAAACTATTATATATATATTTTTTTACATATTTCTGTGTTGCTTTTGTCAATTCTCACACATATATGTTGCAACCCCCTCCCCCCACCCCTCACACCCCATCACACCCCCACACCCCGCCCTACACTTGGAACTTTTTTTTTTTTACGTATTTCTTTGTTGTTTTAGTCAATTCTTACACACATATGTGCCCCCCCCCCCCCCCCCCCCACAACTGCCTCCCGCATCTCACCCTCGCTCCCCCCACCCCACCCCACCTCACTTGAAAATCTATTTTTTTTATTTTTGTTTTACATATTTCTGTGTTGTTTTAGTCATTTCTTACACATATATGTTGCAAACTCCCCCCCCCCACCCCCCACCCCCCCCCACAACCACAACGCAGTCCCGCCTCTGACCCCATCAACCCCATCCCGCCCCAGACTTGAATTTTTTTATTATTTTTTACATATTTCTTTGTTGTTTTTGTCAATTTTTACACATATATGTTGCCGCATCCACCCCCCCCCCCCCACAGCCCACTCCTGCCTCTCACCCTCACCCCCGCTCCACACCACTCCCCCACCCCCCAACCCCCAACGCACTCCTGGCTCTCACCCCATCACCCCGACCCCGCCCCAAACTTGATTTGTTTTTTTTGTTTTTTACATATTTCTTTGTTGTTTTAGTCAATTTTTTCACATATATGTTGCCCCATCCACCCCCACCCCCAACCCACTCCTGCCTCTCACCCTCACCCGCTCCACACCACTCCCCCCCCCTAACCCACCTCACCCACCACACCTCCACTTGAAACTATTATATTTTTTTTTCTTCATATTTCTGTGTTGCTTTTGACAATTCTCACACAAATATGTTGCAACCCCCTCCACCCCCACACCCCTCACACCCCATCACCCCCCCACACCTTGCCCCACACTTGGAACCTTTTTTTTTGGACATATTTCTTTGTTGTTTTAGTCAATTCTTACACACATATGTTGCCACCCCTTCCCCCCCAACCCCCCCGCCCAACAACCCTCTCCCGCATCTCACCCTTGCTTCCCCCCCCCCCCCCCCCCCTCACTTGAAAATCTAATTTTGTTGTTGTTGTTTTTTACATATTTCTGTGTTGTTTCAGTAATTTCTTACACATATATGTTGCAAACTTCCCCGCCCCCATTCCCCCCACCCGCCTCTCACCCCCTCCTCATATTTTTGTGTTGTTTTGGTGAATTATTACATAGCTTCTTACACATATATGTTGCCCTCACCACCCCCACTCCCCCCACCATCCACCCCCGCCTCTCTCCCACCCCCTACCCGCACCCCACTCAAAACTAATTTTTTTTTTTTTTTTTTTTTACATATTTCTGTGTAGTTTTGGTCAGTTCTTACACATAGTTATGTTGTGCTCCCAACCCCACCCCACATTGTTTAGCCTTGTTTTCTGATGGTATATACTAGCTATAAATTTATTATTCTCCGAAAAATCGAATAGTCGAGCTGCGCTGTTCTTCGACAGCTCTTGTTTTGAATTCTAGTGCCTGCACCACCACAAACATCTCCAAGTTTTTAACTTCTTGTCTTACTGCCGTTAAAGATCATGTTAAACAATATTATGCTAAAACTTATGAAAACTCTGGGATTAATTTATTTTGGTCTATTAAATATTCAGAACTTCTTGATAAAATTTGCAGTAAACGTCAAGTTTCATCTATAAGTACTTATTACTTCTCTACACTATATACAACCTTACCGCATCACATTATCAAAGACAAGCTTATTCTAAAAAAAAATCGCTAGAGAACAAAACTACATGTTTGGCCTGTAACCGTATTAAAGCGTTTTTTACTAATGGCATTTTAGACAATTACACTATGTGGACTTGCCAAGAAGTTTGTGAAGCACACATTTCCTATTAGATAATATTTTCGTCAGGTATGGAATTGTTGGTATCCCTATGTGTACGAACAATGCACCTCCTGTTGCAGATTTGTTCTTGTATTGCTATGAAAGAGATTTCATATTGAGTCTTTCATCCGATGCATCACGTCATAGAAGTCAGTTTATGAGAGTCTTTGTCACAGAAGAGTTTTTAAAATACTTTTATATTTTAAAAATAGATCAGGGTTTGATATTGCTAATTATCCTCACTTAGATGGGGATGTTCTCCGGGCTTACTTCTTATGGGGTCTATGTTTCTCAACTTATTCCTTTTTCTAGAGCTTGTAGTCGAGTTGAGGATTTTAATATCCGTAATCTGTGTATATCTAAAAAGCTACTCCAGCAGGGCTACTGTTACAATAACTTCGAAAAACCTTTGCAAAATTTATTATCGTAATCCGGATCTACTTTTAAAATATAAAAGTAATTTAAGAACTCTTCTGCGACAAGGATCATCACGTCCCCTTTTTGGCCACTGACCATTCCAAGGCGGTAGCCCCATTGTCAACCCTTTTGTGTTTGTGATGGCTTATTTTGCCTTTTATTCATCTTTAAAGTTGTTCTTTGTTTCTGTGTGTGTGTTTGTGGTTGACTGTCGTCCTAGAATGCTACTTTTCCTGTTCGATTTTTATATCTATACTTTTAATGTTCAAAGTTATATAGGCCACCATGTGCTCAGTGCTACTTAACGGAATACACAAATTGGATATATATTGATAATTTAATAACTTTTAAAACTTAAAATCGATTATTATTTTAAGGCGTAGGTGGTAACAAAAATAGAACAAAACATATTATATATCAAAATGTTCGTCTTGGTCTGAAGTTTATTCAATCAGCATAAATTGGCAAAAATGAGGGCGAACAGAGTAAACCAATATGGCATCCAAGACAGTCGCCATTTTTGTAAAGATTGGTATGGAGCTTATAGGAAGACAAAATACCATAGGTCAATACTTGTGAATATATTCTTACATAGTTTTAAGCAATTTAATAATTATTTTAACCTTTTAGAGAAAACAAACTGTCCTTAAGTTCAAAAAATAGGCCAAAATTTAGGTCAATACCGCAAATTATTTTTAAAAAATGTGTTGCAGCCCTATAATATTCAAAACGTATTAAACAATTGCTTTTGTTTTTAAATCAACTTTTTCTAACTTTAAAAGCTTTAATTAATTTATTAAATAAAAAGAGAGGATATAAAATTGAACAAAATGTTTGCTGTATAATATATATTGCTATGCAATGTGATATTTTAGTAAACGTTTAGTTTGATGTAATCTTGTAAAGTTGTTTATTTTAACTACAATTTTATGTATTCTAAATAATTAAGAAGTAATAACAAACTAAAGTATTTCTCCTCATATGACTATTTTACCTTGGAGTATTTTACCAGAGCACCGGTAATGTTTATGAAAAGGTAACATTCAAATGTAAACTGCATGTAGACATTAGAATAAAGTTGCTGTTTGAACAATCTCATTAAAATCAGAAACGTAACAGCATGTTACTAAGATGTTTGCGATTAAAGAAATTAATGTATAGCATATTGGTAGATGTGACATGTTTTGTGATGACAGAGCAGAGCTCCATCCGCTCTGGGCAGAATTTTAGTCCAATATTGCATCTGACTGCTTACATGACACAGAAAAAGTAGTATATACTCTATTATAATCACCCCTCCTAGTGAATACAGTACAGTGTACACTACACTCAAACGAACAAACGGACAATGAATGTCCTCCTCCTGTCCTTCGTGTACTATTAAAGGGAATGTAGCGACACACAGCCAAACACATGCTATTATTGAGAGTTCTGAAAAACTTGGAAAAAGGTGAAAGAATTATCAAAATCGGATGATAAACAAAAAAGATATGACCATATAAAGGTTGTTCTAAAACGATTATGGGAGCCGCCATTTTTAGAACTATGACATCATAGTCCCATGTTACCATATATGGAATATTGATAAATATCATTTAAGATGAAGAAAATCACTGCAAATGAAAGATTTTTTTTTACTGGTGATATGAATCATTATTGCCATTAAGTATTACATATTTTTCATACAGTTGCTGTCATTTTTTCCCTATAAATCAGTAAATTTTCATATTTATAAATATTCCATATATGGTCATTTAGAACCGTGATGTCATAGCTCTCAAAATGGCCGCTTCCATATCCATTTCAACAGAAACTTCAAATGATCATATCTTCCTTGTTTATCATCCGATTTTGATAATTCTTTCACCCTTATTCAAGTATTTCAAAACTCTCAATAATAAATATGGTCTGGCCGTGTCGCTACATTCCCTTTAAACGTTCAGTAAAACAACTTTCAGTTGACCTAGCTCACTAACAGTTTGTTGATGTCTTACTAAAAAAAGACAATGACACATAGTAAGATTCTGTGAAATGCAAATCAAAAGATATCCTAAGTAATGAGGAAGAGATGTATTTAGGGCTAATGACCATACACTAATTAAAAA
Source organism: Cyrtodaria siliqua (assembly GCA_037043455.1). Lineage (NCBI taxonomy): Eukaryota > Metazoa > Mollusca > Bivalvia > Adapedonta > Hiatellidae > Cyrtodaria > Cyrtodaria siliqua. The sequence goes on from JAWPHD010013098.1 coordinate 70,345, forward strand.
ATATGCCTCTGGAAAGAGTTCTGACTTTTGAGAATGCACCTGTACTGGTTAGGGGCCAGTTTCCGTCCAAGCCCAGTTTCCATCATTCTCATTTAAAAACTGTTTTTTCACTGCAAATTACTTACGCCTTATTGACATCATATTTTTATCACACTTCAGCAGACGCATATAATATATTTTGACCTAAGGGAAGCGACTCGTACAACCTGTATATGTTTGATTTACACAGAGTTACCCATCGTTATAGTATAAATTGTCGTCATGGATCATATTACATTGACGTTACCAGGTGCCTTATTATAGCGATCGAGGTGAATGATGGAACAATGCAAACATACAAATTTTACAAATGAAATTGTTGAATAGAGTTGCAAACATGTTTTTAGTTCATAAAATTTAACTGTATCATGACCTAGTTGTATCTATCACTCGATAAAAAAACATGACGGAAACTGGGCTTGTAAACAAAGTGATT
>JAWPHD010013099.1:0-70817 GCA_037043455.1 Cyrtodaria siliqua
GGCCGCCATATTTGTTTACATGCAAAACCGCAGTAAAGATTTACCTGTTTTTGAGTGGGGGTTTAGCTCACAATTTCATGTTTAAAAAATACTTTTGGTAAAATTAAATGCCCTCAATTTAGTAGTGGTTATTTATTAATTAACAAATCTGAAAATGTATTTTGAAACATTTATCAGACGTGATTTAATTTTTGGGACCTTTCACTTCTGGCTCAGGTCACTCCTGGAAAGGGGCGTGGCCAAGTCCATGCTATATTTAGGATACCACAACCAACAAGGTGAAGGTCGCAGGCACATTTATATAGTTATTGTAGTAAATGGATGCCTGACTATTGGATTATATAGTGAATAAACGCAGCAAATGACCCGACTAGTAGATAATCAGTGAATTCACATCTCGGGATGAATAGAATTGAATTGGGTTTAAAGGCGCGCGCACCAACACATGAAAGGTTATATGGCGCCTAACAGGAATGAATATGACAGACTCATCATCAAGAAAAAATATGTAGAATGGGCTTAGAACCTTGTTACCTACAGAACTGCAGAGTTGCTGCAAATTCAAGGTCAAGGTCACATGCACATTTGTGTAGTAAATGGAATGCCGGACTAGTGGATAATATAGTGAATAAATGCAGCACTGTCCACTAAAGGACTAGTGGATAGTACAGTAAATAAATGCAGCACCACTAAAGGACTAGTGGGTAATATAGAGAATAAATGCAGCACCACTAAAGGACTAGTGGCTAGTATAGTAAATAAATGCAGCATCACTAAAGGACTAGTGGACAATACTAGTGGATAATATAGTCAATGAATGCCTGACTGGTGGATACTATAGTAAATGAATGCCTGACTAGTGGATAATGTAGTAAATGGATGCCGGACTATTGGATTATATAGTGAATAAACGCAGCACATGACCAGACTAGTAGGTAATCAGTGAATTCACATCTCGGGACGAATTGAATTGGGTTTAAAGGCGCGCGCATCAACACATAAAAGGTTATATGGCGCCTAACAGGAATGAATATGCCAGACTCATTCCTCCATTTACATCAAGAAAAAATACGTAGAATGGGCCTAGAACCTTGTTACTTACAGAACTGCAGAGTTGCTGCAAATTCTACAGTACACACTCCATTTACGATGGAGCCATGTTTCCATGCTTGCATACACGGTGTCATGATAAAGACCTTGAATGATCATGATAAAAAATTATGACAAAATCAATATGAATTGGGGGGGGGGGGGGGGGGGGGGCTAAAAATAATCGAGTTTACATTTTGCTGATGTGCATTCTTTTAAAAACAAAATGACATTCTTTAAAACAAAAACAAAATCACTCCCAAATAAGTAGGTCAAGTTCATAGATAAAATCCATACATCTAAAAAGACGCTCTACACAAGACAACTACGTCAAAATAGAATGTTTCCTTACCTGCTCTTTGCTTGGAAGGTGAAGATCACATTCACGTTTGCTTTTTTGAGATGTTGCGATGTACTACCCAAGATAGAACTATAAGCAATGTTTGAAAGGTCTAGTGCATACACTGAGACTGACCTAAATACACAAATTTAATGCAAAAAAAAATATTAAGTTATCTGCCCTTTGATTGAAGGGTCAAGGTCACATGCGCATTTGCAAATTCAGAAAGATACGTCTTATTTTCAAGATGAGTCCAAGTCCAATGTGCTAAAATTTAAAATTCAGCAGGTTTCCCCTACAGAACTTTCCATGGGGGCCGCCATATTTGTTTACATGCAAAACCGCAGTAAAGATTTACCTGTTTTTGAGTGGGGGTTTAGCTCACAATTTCATGTTTAAAAAATACTTTTGGTAAAATTAAATGCCCTCAATTTAGTAGAGGTTATTTATTAATTAACAAATCTGAAAATGTATTTTGAAACATTTATCAGACGTGATTTAATTTTTGGGACCTTTCACTTCTGGCTCAGGTCACTCCTGGAAAGGGGCGTGGCCAAGTCCATGCTATATTTAGGATACCACAACCAACAAGGTGAAGGTCGCAGGCACATTTATATAGTTATTGTAGTAAATGGATGCCTGACTATTGGATTATATAGTGAATAAACGCAGCAAATGACCCGACTAGTAGATAATCAGTGAATTCACATCTCGGGATGAATAGAATTGAATTGGGTTTAAAGGCGCGCGCACCAACACATGAAAGGTTATATGGCGCCTAACAGGAATGAATATGACAGACTCATCATCAAGAAAAAATATGTAGAATGGGCTTAGAACCTTGTTACCTACAGAACTGCAGAGTTGCTGCAAATTCAAGGTCAAGGTCACATGCACATTTGTGTAGTAAATGGAATGCCGGACTAGTGGATAATATAGTGAATAAATGCAGCACTGTCCACTAAAGGACTAGTGGATAGTACAGTAAATAAATGCAGCACCACTAAAGGACTAGTGGGTAATATAGAGAATAAATGCAGCACCACTAAAGGACTAGTGGCTAGTATAGTAAATAAATGCAGCATCACTAAAGGACTAGTGGACAATACTAGTGGATAATATAGTCAATGAATGCCTGACTGGTGGATACTATAGTAAATGAATGCCTGACTAGTGGATAATGTAGTAAATGGATGCCGGACTATTGGATTATATAGTGAATAAACGCAGCACATGACCAGACTAGTAGGTAATCAGTGAATTCACATCTCGGGACGAATTGAATTGGGTTTAAAGGCGCGCGCATCAACACATAAAAGGTTATATGGCGCCTAACAGGAATGAATATGCCAGACTCATTCCTCCATTTACATCAAGAAAAAATACGTAGAATGGGCCTAGAACCTTGTTACTTACAGAACTGCAGAGTTGCTGCAAATTCTACAGTACACACTCCATTTACGATGGAGCCATGTTTCCATGCTTGCATACACGGTGTCATGATAAAGACCTTGAATGATCATGATAAAAAATTATGACAAAATCAATATGAATTGGGGGGGGGGGGGGGCCTCTGCATGTGACGGTGTGTTTGCAGTGGTTGTATTCTACCCCGGCAACCACACAGGTGTCTTGGGACGAGACACAGAAATTAAAGGTAAATGTTGTTAAATGAAGTTTGTAAACATTAATAACTAAAAATAATCGAGTTTACATTTTGCTGATGTGCATTCTTTTAAAAACAAAATGACATTCTTTAAAACAAAAACAAAATCACTCCCAAATAAGTAGGTCAAGTTCATAGATAAAATCCATACATCTAAAAAGACGCTCTACACAAGACAACTACGTCAAAATAGAATGTTTCCTTACCTGCTCTTTGCTTGGAAGGTGAAGATCACATTCACGTTTGCTTTTTTGAGATGTTGCGATGTACTACCCAAGATAGAACTATAAGCAATGTTTGAAAGGTCTAGTGCATACACTGAGACTGACCTAAATACACAAATTTAATGCAAAAAAAAATATTAAGTTATCTGCCCTTTGATTGAAGGGTCAAGGTCACATGCACATTTGCAAATTCAGAAAGATATGTCTTTTTTTCAAGATGAGTCCAAGTCCAATGTGCTAAAATTTAAAATTCAGCAGGTTTCCCCTACAGAACTTTCCATGGGGGCCGCCATATTTGTTTACATGCAAAACCGCAGTAAAGATTTACCTGTTTTTGAGTGGGGGTTTAGCTCACAATTTCATGTTTAAAAAATACTTTTGGTAAAATTAAATGCCCTCAATTTAGTAGTGGTTATTTATTAATTAACAAATCTGAAAATGTATTTTGAAACATTTATCAGACGTGATTTAATTTTTGGGACCTTTCACTTCTGGCTCAGGTCACTCCTGGAAAGGGGCGTGGCCAAGTCCATGCTATATTTAGGATACCACAACCAACAAGGTGAAGGTCGCAGGCACATTTATATAGTTATTGTAGTAAATGGATGCCTGACTATTGGATTATATAGTGAATAAACGCAGCAAATGACCCGACTAGTAGATAATCAGTGAATTCACATCTCGGGATGAATAGAATTGAATTGGGTTTAAAGGCGCGCGCACCAACACATGAAAGGTTATATGGCGCCTAACAGGAATGAATATGACAGACTCATCATCAAGAAAAAATATGTAGAATGGGCTTAGAACCTTGTTACCTACAGAACTGCAGAGTTGCTGCAAATTCAAGGTCAAGGTCACATGCACATTTGTGTAGTAAATGGAATGCCGGACTAGTGGATAATATAGTGAATAAATGCAGCACTGTCCACTAAAGGACTAGTGGATAGTACAGTAAATAAATGCAGCACCACTAAAGGACTAGTGGGTAATATAGAGAATAAATGCAGCACCACTAAAGGACTAGTGGCTAGTATAGTAAATAAATGCAGCATCACTAAAGGACTAGTGGACAATACTAGTGGATAATATAGTCAATGAATGCCTGACTGGTGGATACTATAGTAAATGAATGCCTGACTAGTGGATAATGTAGTAAATGGATGCCGGACTATTGGATTATATAGTGAATAAACGCAGCACATGACCAGACTAGTAGGTAATCAGTGAATTCACATCTCGGGACGAATTGAATTGGGTTTAAAGGCGCGCGCATCAACACATAAAAGGTTATATGGCGCCTAACAGGAATGAATATGCCAGACTCATTCCTCCATTTACATCAAGAAAAAATACGTAGAATGGGCCTAGAACCTTGTTACTTACAGAACTGCAGAGTTGCTGCAAATTCTACAGTACACACTCCATTTACGATGGAGCCATGTTTCCATGCTTGCATACACGGTGTCATGATAAAGACCTTGAATGATCATGATAAAAAATTATGACAAAATCAATATGAATTGGGGGGGGGGGGGGGGGGGGGGCTAAAAATAATCGAGTTTACATTTTGCTGATGTGCATTCTTTTAAAAACAAAATGACATTCTTTAAAACAAAAACAAAATCACTCCCAAATAAGTAGGTCAAGTTCATAGATAAAATCCATACATCTAAAAAGACGCTCTACACAAGACAACTACGTCAAAATAGAATGTTTCCTTACCTGCTCTTTGCTTGGAAGGTGAAGATCACATTCACGTTTGCTTTTTTGAGATGTTGCGATGTACTACCCAAGATAGAACTATAAGCAATGTTTGAAAGGTCTAGTGCATACACTGAGACTGACCTAAATACACAAATTTAATGCAAAAAAAATTATTAAGTTATCTGCCCTTTGATTGAAGGGTCAAGGTCACATGCGCATTTGCAAATTCAGAAAGATACGTCTTATTTTCAAGATGAGTCCAAGTCCAATGTGCTAAAATTTAAAATTCAGCAGGTTTCCCCTACAGAACTTTCCATGGGGGCCGCCATATTTGTTTACATGCAAAACCGCAGTAAAGATTTACCTGTTTTTGAGTGGGGGTTTAGCTCACAATTTCATGTTTAAAAAATACTTTTGGTAAAATTAAATGCCCTCAATTTAGTAGAGGTTATTTATTAATTAACAAATCTGAAAATGTATTTTGAAACATTTATCAGACGTGATTTAATTTTTGGGACCTTTCACTTCTGGCTCAGGTCACTCCTGGAAAGGGGCGTGGCCAAGTCCATGCTATATTTAGGATACCACAACCAACAAGGTGAAGGTCGCAGGCACATTTATATAGTTATTGTAGTAAATGGATGCCTGACTATTGGATTATATAGTGAATAAACGCAGCAAATGACCCGACTAGTAGATAATCAGTGAATTCACATCTCGGGATGAATAGAATTGAATTGGGTTTAAAGGCGCGCGCACCAACACATGAAAGGTTATATGGCGCCTAACAGGAATGAATATGACAGACTCATCATCAAGAAAAAATATGTAGAATGGGCTTAGAACCTTGTTACCTACAGAACTGCAGAGTTGCTGCAAATTCAAGGTCAAGGTCACATGCACATTTGTGTAGTAAATGGAATGCCGGACTAGTGGATAATATAGTGAATAAATGCAGCACTGTCCACTAAAGGACTAGTGGATAGTACAGTAAATAAATGCAGCACCACTAAAGGACTAGTGGGTAATATAGAGAATAAATGCAGCACCACTAAAGGACTAGTGGCTAGTATAGTAAATAAATGCAGCATCACTAAAGGACTAGTGGACAATACTAGTGGATAATATAGTCAATGAATGCCTGACTGGTGGATACTATAGTAAATGAATGCCTGACTAGTGGATAATGTAGTAAATGGATGCCGGACTATTGGATTATATAGTGAATAAACGCAGCACATGACCAGACTAGTAGGTAATCAGTGAATTCACATCTCGGGACGAATTGAATTGGGTTTAAAGGCGCGCGCATCAACACATAAAAGGTTATATGGCGCCTAACAGGAATGAATATGCCAGACTCATTCCTCCATTTACATCAAGAAAAAATACGTAGAATGGGCCTAGAACCTTGTTACTTACAGAACTGCAGAGTTGCTGCAAATTCTACAGTACACACTCCATTTACGATGGAGCCATGTTTCCATGCTTGCATACACGGTGTCATGATAAAGACCTTGAATGATCATGATAAAAAATTATGACAAAATCAATATGAATTGGGGGGGGGGGGGGGCCTCTGCATGTGACGGTGTGTTTGCAGTGGTTGTATTCTACCCCGGCAACCACACAGGTGTCTTGGGACGAGACACAGAAATTAAAGGTAAATGTTGTTAAATGAAGTTTGTAAACATTAATAACTAAAAATAATCGAGTTTACATTTTGCTGATGTGCATTCTTTTAAAAACAAAATGACATTCTTTAAAACAAAAACAAAATCACTCCCAAATAAGTAGGTCAAGTTCATAGATAAAATCCATACATCTAAAAAGACGCTCTACACAAGACAACTACGTCAAAATAGAATGTTTCCTTACCTGCTCTTTGCTTGGAAGGTGAAGATCACATTCACGTTTGCTTTTTTGAGATGTTGCGATGTACTACCCAAGATAGAACTATAAGCAATGTTTGAAAGGTCTAGTGCATACACTGAGACTGACCTAAATACACAAATTTAATGCAAAAAAAAATATTAAGTTATCTGCCCTTTGATTGAAGGGTCAAGGTCACATGCACATTTGCAAATTCAGAAAGATACGTCTTATTTTCAAGATGAGTCCAAGTCCAATGTGCTAAAATTTAAAATTCAGCAGGTTTCCCCTACAGAACTTTCCATGGGGGCCGCCATATTTGTTTACATGCAAAACCGCAGTAAAGATTTACCTGTTTTTGAGTGGGGGTTTAGCTCACAATTTCATGTTTAAAAAATACTTTTGGTAAAATTAAATGCCCTCAATTTAGTAGAGGTTATTTATTAATTAACAAATCTGAAAATGTATTTTGAAACATTTATCAGACGTGATTTAATTTTTGGGACCTTTCACTTCTGGCTCAGGTCACTCCTGGAAAGGGGCGTGGCCAAGTCCATGCTATATTTAGGATACCACAACCAACAAGGTGAAGGTCGCAGGCACATTTATATAGTTATTGTAGTAAATGGATGCCTGACTATTGGATTATATAGTGAATAAACGCAGCAAATGACCCGACTAGTAGATAATCAGTGAATTCACATCTCGGGATGAATAGAATTGAATTGGGTTTAAAGGCGCGCGCACCAACACATGAAAGGTTATATGGCGCCTAACAGGAATGAATATGACAGACTCATCATCAAGAAAAAATATGTAGAATGGGCTTAGAACCTTGTTACCTACAGAACTGCAGAGTTGCTGCAAATTCAAGGTCAAGGTCACATGCACATTTGTGTAGTAAATGGAATGCCGGACTAGTGGATAATATAGTGAATAAATGCAGCACTGTCCACTAAAGGACTAGTGGATAGTACAGTAAATAAATGCAGCACCACTAAAGGACTAGTGGGTAATATAGAGAATAAATGCAGCACCACTAAAGGACTAGTGGCTAGTATAGTAAATAAATGCAGCATCACTAAAGGACTAGTGGACAATACTAGTGGATAATATAGTCAATGAATGCCTGACTGGTGGATACTATAGTAAATGAATGCCTGACTAGTGGATAATGTAGTAAATGGATGCCGGACTATTGGATTATATAGTGAATAAACGCAGCACATGACCAGACTAGTAGGTAATCAGTGAATTCACATCTCGGGACGAATTGAATTGGGTTTAAAGGCGCGCGCATCAACACATAAAAGGTTATATGGCGCCTAACAGGAATGAATATGCCAGACTCATTCCTCCATTTACATCAAGAAAAAATACGTAGAATGGGCCTAGAACCTTGTTACTTACAGAACTGCAGAGTTGCTGCAAATTCTACAGTACACACTCCATTTACGATGGAGCCATGTTTCCATGCTTGCATACACGGTGTCATGATAAAGACCTTGAATGATCATGATAAAAAATTATGACAAAATCAATATGAATTGGGGGGGGGGGGGGGGGGGGGGGGGGGGGGCCTCTGCATGTGACGGTGTGTTTGCAGTGGTTGTATTCTACCCCGGCAACCACACAGGTGTCTTGGGACGAGACACAGAAATTAAAGGTAAATGTTGTTAAATGAAGTTTGTAAACATTAATAACTAAAAATAATCGAGTTTACATTTTGCTGATGTGCATTCTTTTAAAAACAAAATGACATTCTTTAAAACAAAAACAAAATCACTCCAAAAATAAGTAGGTCAAGTTCATAGATAAAATCCATACATCTAAAAAGACGCTCTACACAAGACAACTACGTCAAAATAGAATGTTTCCTTACCTGCTCTTTGCTTGGAAGGTGAAGATCACATTCACGTTTGCTTTTTTGAGATGTTGCGATGTACTACCCAAGATAGAACTATAAGCAATGTTTGAAAGGTCTAGTGCATACACTGAGACTGACCTAAATACACAAATTTAATGCAAAAAAAAATATTAAGTTATCTGCCCTTTGATTGAAGGGTCAAGGTCACATGCGCATTTGCAAATTCAGAAAGATACGTCTTATTTTCAAGATGAGTCCAAGTCCAATGTGCTAAAATTTAAAATTCAGCAGGTTTCCCCTACAGAACTTTCCATGGGGGCCGCCATATTTGTTTACATGCAAAACCGCAGTAAAGATTTACCTGTTTTTGAGTGGGGGTTTAGCTCACAATTTCATGTTTAAAAAATACTTTTGGTAAAATTAAATGCCCTCAATTCAGTAGAGGTTATTTATTAATTAACAAATCTGAAAATGTATTTTGAAACATTTATCAGACGTGATTTAATTTTTGGGACCTTTCACTTCTGGCCGGACTAGTGGATAATATAGTGAATAAATGCAGCACTGTCCACTAAAGGACTAGTGGATAGTACAGTAAATAAATGCAGCACCACTAAAGGACTAGTGGGTAATATAGAGAATAAATGCAGCACCACTAAAGGACTAGTGGCTAGTATAGTAAATAAATGCAGCATCACTAAAGGACTAGTGGACAATACTAGTGGATAATATAGTCAATGAATGCCTGACTGGTGGATACTATAGTAAATGAATGCCTGACTAGTGGATAATGTAGTAAATGGATGCCGGACTATTGGATTATATAGTGAATAAACGCAGCACATGACCAGACTAGTAGGTAATCAGTGAATTCACATCTCGGGACGAATTGAATTGGGTTTAAAGGCGCGCGCATCAACACATAAAAGGTTATATGGTGCCTAACAGGAATGAATATGCCAGACTCATTCCTCCATTTACATCAAGAAAAAATACGTAGAATGGGCCTAGAACCTTGTTACTTACAGAACTGCAGAGTTGCTGCAAATTCTACAGTACACACTCCATTTACGATGGAGCCATGTTTCCATGCTTGCATACACGGTGTCATGATAAAGACCTTGAATGATCATGATAAAAAATTATGACAAAATCAATATGAATTGGGGGGGGGGGGGGGGGGGGGCCTCTGCATGTGACGGTGTGTTTGCAGTGGTTGTATTCTACCCCGGCAACCACACAGGTGTCTTGGGACGAGACACAGAAATTAAAGGTAAATGTTGTTAAATGAAGTTTGTAAACATTAATAACTAAAAATAATCGAGTTTACATTTTGCTGATGTGCATTCTTTTAAAAACAAAATGACATTCTTTAAAACAAAAACAAAATCACTCCCAAATAAGTAGGTCAAGTTCATAGATAAAATCCATACATCTAAAAAGACGCTCTACACAAGACAACTACGTCAAAATAGAATGTTTCCTTACCTGCTCTTTGCTTGGAAGGTGAAGATCACATTCACGTTTGCTTTTTTGAGATGTTGCGATGTACTACCCAAGATAGAACTATAAGCAATGTTTGAAAGGTCTAGTGCATACACTGAGACTGACCTAAATACACAAATTAATGCAAAAAAAATATTAAGTTATCTGCCCTTTGATTGAAGGGGTCAAGGTCACATGCACATTTGCAAATTCAGAAGATACGTCTTATTTTCAAGATGAGTCCAAGTCCAATGTGCTAAAATTTAAAATTCAGCAGGTTTCCCCTACAGAACTTTCCATGGGGGCCGCCATATTTTGTTTACATGCAAAACCGCAGTAAAGATTTACCTGTTTTGAGTGGGGGTTTAGCTCACAATTTCATGTTTAAAAAATACTTTTGGTAAAATTAAATGCCCTCAATTTAGTAGAGGTTATTTATTAATTAACAAATCTGAAAATGTATTTTGAAACATTTATCAGACGTGATTTAATTTTTGGGACCTTTCACTTCTGCTCAGGTCACTCCTGGAAAGGGGCGTGGCCAAGTCCATGCTATATTTAGGATACCACAACCAACAAGGTGAAGGTCGCAGGCACATTTATATAGTTATTGTAGTAAATGGATGCCTGACTATTGGATTATATAGTGAATAAACGCAGCAAATGACCCGACTAGTAGATAATCAGTGAATTCACATCTCGGGATGAATAGAATTGAATTGGGTTTTAAAGGCGCGCGCACCAACACATGAAAGGTTATATGGCGCCTAACAGGAATGAATATGACAGACTCATCATCAAGAAAAAATATGTAGAATGGGCTTAGAACCTTGTTACCTACAGAACTGCAGAGTTGCTGCAAATTCAAGGTCAAGGTCACATGCACATTTGTGTAGTAAATGGAATGCCGGACTAGTGGATAATATAGTGAATAAATGCAGCACTGTCCACTAAAGGACTAGTGGATAGTACAGTAAATAAATGCAGCACCACTAAAGGACTAGTGGGTAATATAGAGAATAAATGCAGCACCACTAAAGGACTAGTGGCTAGTATAGTAAATAAATGCAGCATCACTAAAGGACTAGTGGACAATACTAGTGGATAATATAGTCAATGAATGCCTGACTGGTGGATACTATAGTAAATGAATGCCTGACTAGTGGATAATGTAGTAAATGGATGCCGGACTATTGGATTATATAGTGAATAAACGCAAGCACATGACCAGACTAGTAGGTAATCAGTGAATTCACATCTCGGGACGAATGAATTGGGTTTAAAGGCGCGCGCATCAACACATAAAAGGTTATATGGCGCCTAACAGGAATGAATATGCCAGACTCATTCCTCCATTTACATCAAGAAAAAATACGTAGAATGGGCCTAGAACCTTGTTACTTACAGAACTGCAGAGTTGCTGCAAATTCTACAGTACACACTCCATTTACGATGGAGCCATGTTTCCATGCTTGCATACACGGTGTCATGATAAAGACCTTGAATGATCATGATAAAAAATTATGACAAAATCAATATGAATTGGGGGGGGGGGGGGGGGGGCTCTGCATGTGACGGTGTGTTTGCAGTGGTTGTATTCTACCCCGGCAACCACACAGGTGTCTTGGGACGAGACACAGAAATTAAAGGTAAATGTTGTTAAATGAAGTTTGTAAACATTAATAACTAAAAATAATCGAGTTTACATTTTGCTGATGTGCATTCTTTTAAAAACAAAATGACATTCTTTAAAACAAAAACAAAATCACTCCCAAATAAGTAGGTCAAGTTCATAGATAAAATCCATACATCTAAAAAGACGCTCTACACAAGACAACTACGTCAAAATAGAATGTTTCCTTACCTGCTCTTTGCTTGGAAGGTGAAGATCACATTCACGTTTGCTTTTTTGAGATGTTGCGATGTACTACCCAAGATAGAACTATAAGCAATGTTTGAAAGGTCTAGTGCATACACTGAGACTGACCTAAATACACAAATTTAATGCAAAAAAAAATATTAAGTTATCTGCCCTTTGATTGAAGGGTCAAGGTCACATGCGCATTTGCAAATTCAGAAAGATACGTCTTATTTTCAAGATGAGTCCAAGTCCAATGTGCTAAAATTTAAAATTCAGCAGGTTTCCCTACAGAACTTTCCATGGGGGCCGCCATATTTGTTTACATGCAAAACCGCAGTAAAGATTTACCTGTTTTTGAGTGGGGGTTTAGCTCACAATTTCATGTTTAAAAAATACTTTTGGTAAAATTAAATGCCCTCAATTTAGTAGAGGTCTATTTATTAATTAACAAATCTGAAAATGTATTTTGAAACATTTATCAGACGTGATTTAATTTTTGGGACCTTTCACTTCTGGCTCAGGTCACTCCTGGAAAGGGGCGTGGCCAAGTCCATGCTATATTTAGGATACCACAACCAACAAGGTGAAGGTCGCAGGCACATTTATATAGTTATTGTAGTAAATGGATGCCTGACTATTGGATTATATAGTGAATAAACGCAGCAAATGACCCGACTAGTAGATAATCAGTGAATTCACATCTCGGGATGAATAGAATTGAATTGGGGTTTAAAGGCGCGCGCACCAACACATGAAAGGTTATATGGCGCCTAACAGGAATGAATATGACACTCATCATCAAGAAAAAATATGCAGAATGGGCTTAGAACCTTGTTACCTACAGAACTGCAGAGTTGCTGCAAATTCAAGGTCAAGGTCACATGCACATTTGTGTAGTAAATGGAATGCCGGACTAGTGGATAATATAGTGAATAAATGCAGCACTGTCCACTAAAGGACTAGTGGATAGTACAGTAAATAAATGCAGCACCACTAAAGGACTAGTGGGTAATATAGAGAATAAATGCAGCACCACTAAAGGACTAGTGGCTAGTATAGTAAATAAATGCAGCATCACTAAAGGAACTAGTGGACAATACTAGTGGATAATATAGTCAATGAATGCCTGACTGGTGGATACTATAGTAAATGAATGCCTGACTAGTGGATAATGTAGTAAATGGATGCCGGACTATTGGATTATATAGTGAATAAACGCAGCACATGACCAGACTAGTAGGTAATCAGTGAATTCACATCTCGGGACGAATTGAATTGGGTTTAAAGGCGCGCGCATCAACACATAAAGGTTATATGGCGCCTAACAGGAATGAATATGCCAGGACTCATTCCTCATTTACATCAAGAAAAAATACGTAGAATGGGCCTAGAACCTTGTTACTTACAGAACTGCAGAGTTGCTGCAAATTCTACAGTACACACTCCATTTACGATGGAGCCATGTTTCCATGCTTGCATACACGGTGTCATGATAAAGACCTTGAATGATCATGATAAAAAATTATGACAAAATCAATATGAATTGGGGGGGGGGCCTCTGCATGTGACGGTGTGTTTGCAGTGGTTGTATTCTACCCCGGCAACCACACAGGTGTCTTGGGACGAGACACAGAAATTAAAGGTAAATGTTGTTAAATGAAGTTTGTAAACATTAATAACTAAAAATAATCGAGTTTACATTTTGCTGATGTGCATTCTTTTAAAAACAAAATGACATTCTTTAAAACAAAAACAAAATCACTCCCAAATAAGTAGGTCAAGTTCATAGATAAAATCCATACATCTAAAAAGACGCTCTACACAAGACAACTACGTCAAAATAGAATGTTTCCTTACCTGCTCTTTGCTTGGAAGGTGAAGATCACATTCACGTTTGCTTTTTTGAGATGTTGCGATGTTCTACCCAAGATAGAACTATAAGCAATGTTTGAAAGGTCTAGTGCATACACTGAGACTGACCTAAATACACAAATTTAATGCAAAAAAAAATATTAAGTTATCTGCCCTTTGATTGAAGGGTCAAGGTCACATGCACATTTGCAAATTCAGAAAGATACGTCTTATTTTCAAGATGAGTCCAAGTCCAATGTGCTAAAATTTAAAATTCAGCAGGTTTCCCCTACAGAACTTTCCATGGGGGCCGCCATATTTGTTTACATGCAAAACCGCAGTAAAGATTTACCTGTTTTTGAGTGGGGGTTTAGCTCACAATTTCATGTTTAAAAAATACTTTTGGTAAAATTAAATGCCCTCAATTTAGTAGAGGTTATTTATTAATTAACAAATCTGAAAATGTATTTTGAAACATTTATCAGACGTGATTTAATTTTTGGGACCTTTCACTTCTGGCTCAGGTCACTCCTGGAAAGGGGCGTGGCCAAGTCCATGCTATATTTAGGATACCACAACCAACAAGGTGAAGGTCGCAGGCACATTTATATAGTTATTGTAGTAAATGGATGCCTGACTATTGGATTATATAGTGAATAAACGCAGCAAATGACCCGACTAGTAGATAATCAGTGAATTCACATCTCGGGATGAATAGAATTGATTTGGGTTTAAAGGCGCGCGCACCAACACATGAAAGGTTATATGGCGCCTAACAGGAATGAATATGACAGACTCATCATCAAGAAAAAATATGCAGAATGGGCTTAGAACCTTGTTACCTACAGAACTGCAGAGTTGCTGCAAATTCAAGGTCAAGGTCACATGCACATTTGTGTAGTAAATGGAATGCCGGACTAGTGGATAATATAGTGAATAAATGCAGCACTGTCCACTAAAGGACTAGTGGATAGTACAGTAAATAAATGCAGCACCACTAAAGGACTAGTGGGTAATATAGAGAATAAATGCAGCACCACTAAAGGACTAGTGGCTAGTATAGTAAATAAATGCAGCATCACTAAAGGACTAGTGGACAATACTAGTGGATAATATAGTCAATGAATGCCTGACTGGTGGATACTATAGTAAATGAATGCCTGACTAGTGGATAATGTAGAAAATGGATGCCGGACTATTGGATTATATAGTGAATAAACGCAGCACATGACCAGACTAGTAGGTAATCAGTGAATTCACATCTCGGGACGAATTGAATTGGGTTTAAAGGCGCGCGCATCAACACATAAAAGGTTATATGGCGCCTAACAGGAATGAATATGCCAGACTCATTCCTCCATTTACATCAAGAAAAAATACGTAGAATGGGCCTAGAACCTTGTTACTTACAGAACTGCAGAGTTGCTGCAAATTCTACAGTACACACTCCATTTACGATGGAGCCATGTTTCCATGCTTGCATACACGGTGTCATGATAAAGACCTTGAATGATCATGATAAAAAATTATGACAAAATCAATATGAATGGGGGGGGGGGGGGGGGCCTCTGCATGTGACGGTGTGTTTGCAGTGGTTGTATTCTACCCCGGCAACCACACAGGTGTCTTGGGACGAGACACAGAAATTAAAGGTAAATGTTGTTAAATGAAGTTTGTAAACATTAATAACTAAAAATAATCGAGTTTACATTTTGCTGATGTGCATTCTTTTAAAAACAAAATGACATTCTTTAAAACAAAAACAAAATCACTCCCAAATAAGTAGGTCAAGTTCATAGATAAAATCCATACATCTAAAAAGACGCTCTACACAAGACAACTACGTCAAAATAGAATGTTTCCTTACCTGCTCTTTGCTTGGAAGGTGAAGATCACATTCACGTTTGCTTTTTTGAGATGTTGCGATGTACTTCCCAAGATAGAACTATAAGCAATGTTTGAAAGGTCTAGTGCATACACTGAGACTGACCTAAATACACAAATTTAATGCAAAAAAAAATATTAAGTTATCTGCCCTTTGATTGAAGGGTCAAGGTCACATGCACATTTGCAAATTCAGAAAGATACGTCTTATTTTCAAGATGAGTCCAAGTCCAATGTGCTAAAATTTAAAATTCAGCAGGTTGTCCCTACAGAACTTTCCATGGGGGCCGCCATATTTGTTTACATGCAAAACCGCAGTAAAGATTTACCTGTTTTTGAGTGGGGGTTTAGCTCACAATTTCATGTTTAAAAAATACTTTTGGTAAAATTAAATGCCCTCAATTTAGTAGAGGTTATTTATTAATTAACAAATCTGAAAATGTATTTTGAAACATTTATCAGACGTGATTTAATTTTTGGGACCTTTCACTTCTGGCTCAGGTCACTCCTGGAAAGGGGCGTGGCCAAGTCCATGCTATATTTAGGATACCACAACCAACAAGGTGAAGGTCGCAGGCACATTTATATAGTTATTGTAGTAAATGGATGCCTGACTATTGGATTATATAGTGAATAAACGCAGCAAATGACCCGACTAGTAGATAATCAGTGAATTCACATCTCGGGATGAATAGAATTGAATTGGGTTTAAAGGCGCGCGCACCAACACATGAAAGGTTATATGGCGCCTAACAGGAATGAATATGACAGACTCATCATCAAGAAAAAATATGCAGAATGGGCTTAGAACCTTGTTACCTACAGAACTGCAGAGTTGCTGCAAATTCAAGGTCAAGGTCACATGCACATTTGTGTAGTAAATGGAATGCCGGACTAGTGGATAATATAGTGAATAAATGCAGCACTGTCCACTAAAGGACTAGTGGATAGTACAGTAAATAAATGCAGCACCACTAAAGGACTAGTGGGTAATATAGAGAATAAATGCAGCACCACTAAAGGACTAGTGGCTAGTATAGTAAATAAATGCAGCATCACTAAAGGACTAGTGGACAATACTAGTGGATAATATAGTCAATGAATGCCTGACTGGTGGATACTATAGTAAATGAATGCCTGACTAGTGGATAATGTAGTAAATGGATGCCGGACTATTGGATTATATAGTGAATAAACGCAGCACATGACCAGACTAGTAGGTAATCAGTGAATTCACATCTCGGGACGAATTGAATTGGGTTTAAAGGCGCGCGCATCAACACATAAAAGGTTATATGGCGCCTAACAGGAATGAATATGCCAGACTCATTCCTCCATTTACATCAAGAAAAAATACGTAGAATGGGCCTAGAACATTGTTACTTACAGAACTGCAGAGTTGCTGCAAATTCTACAGTACACACTCCATTTACGATGGAGCCATGTTTCCATGCTTGCATACACGGTGTCATGATAAAGACCTTGAATGATCATGATAAAAAATTATGACAAAATCAATATGAATTGGGTGGGGGGGGGGGGCCTCTGCATGTGACGGTGTGTTTGCAGTGGTTGTATTCTACCCCGGCAACCACACAGGTGTCTTGGGACGAGACACAGAAATTAAAGGTAAATGTTGTTAAATGAAGTTTGTAAACATTAATAACTAAAAATAATCGAGTTTACATTTTGCTGATGTGCATTCTTTTAAAAACAAAGTGACATTCTTTAAAACAAAAACAAAATCACTCCCAAATAAGTAGGTCAAGTTCATAGATAAAATCCATACATCTAAAAAGACGCTCTACACAAGACAACTACGTCAAAATACTCCACAGTTTAATGTACATTTCTCAATCATCAAACCCATGACAAGCTCTTAGCCTGAATCCTTGAGCAAAAATAAATCACATCATCATTGCGTCATACATTTCTTAGAAGACAATAAAATTACCTATGTTTCCATACCAAATAAAAGTATCAAAAAAGCATTTTCTGTACAACTTTAGTCACATTTCTTTAAGATTACCCCACCCCTTAAAACATGCTAAAAATGCAATTTTAGCAATATTTCAAATGTCAATAAATAAATAAAAAAAAAATCCTACACATATCAGGGTCATGTCTGCACTCAGGAAATGCTAAATTTTACATACCTAGTCCGCCATTTTAAAAAGTTATTCCACGCTGATCTCCTCGTCAGTGAAAATCAGCCATTTTAACTACTTTTAGGAAGTTTTTGATTGGTTCACATTTTTCTATTTATAGCCTCCAAAAAAACCAAAGAATGCATATTCCAATACACCAAAATAAACTTAGAAGTAATCAAAACTGAAAAAAACATCAAACATGTGCTTCATAATTATTATAAAGACCATCCATGGACCTAAAAGATGCTTAGTTGATTTCTTTCTGATTTACACCATGGACATTCATGCGAAACTGAGGAGTGCCCCCCCAGGTTTCCCCTACAGAACTTTCCATGGGGGCCGCCATATTTGTTTACATGCAAAACCGCAGTAAAGATTTACCTGTTTTTGAGTGGGGGTTTAGCTCACAATTTCATGTTTAAAAAATACTTTTGGTAAAATTAAATGCCCTCAATTTAGTAGAGGTTATTTATTAATTAACAAATCTGAAAATGTATTTTGAAACATTTATCAGACGTGATTTAATTTTTGGGACCTTTCACTTCTGGCTCAGGTCACTCCTGGAAAGGGGCGTGGCCAAGTCCATGCTATATTTAGGATACCACAACCAACAAGGTGAAGGTCGCAGGCACATTTATATAGTTATTGTAGTAAATGGATGCCTGACTATTGGATTATATAGTGAATAAACGCAGCAAATGACCCGACTAGTAGATAATCAGTGAATTCACATCTCGGGATGAATAGAATTGAATTGGGTTTAAAGGCGCGCGCACCAACACATGAAAGGTTATATGGCGCCTAACAGGAATGAATATGACAGACTCATCATCAAGAAAAAATATGCAGAATGGGCTTAGAACCTTGTTACCTACAGAACTGCAGAGTTGCTGCAAATTCAAGGTCAAGGTCACATGCACATTTGTGTAGTAAATGGAATGCCGGACTAGTGGATAATATAGTGAATAAATGCAGCACTGTCCACTAAAGGACTAGTGGATAGTACAGTAAATAAATGCAGCACCACTAAAGGACTAGTGGGTAATATAGAGAATAAATGCAGCACCACTAAAGGACTAGTGGCTAGTATAGTAAATAAATGCAGCATCACTAAAGGACTAGTGGACAATACTAGTGGATAATATAGTCAATGAATGCCTGACTGGTGGATACTATAGTAAATGAATGCCTGACTAGTGGATAATGTAGTAAATGGATGCCGGACTATTGGATTATATAGTGAATAAACGCAGCACATGACCAGACTAGTAGGTAATCAGTGAATTCACATCTCGGGACGAATTGAATTGGGTTTAAAGGCGCGCGCATCAACACATAAAAGGTTATATGGCGCCTAACAGGAATGAATATGCCAGACTCATTCCTCCATTTACATCAAGAAAAAATACGTAGAATGGGCCTAGAACATTGTTACTTACAGAACTGCAGAGTTGCTGCAAATTCTACAGTACACACTCCATTTACGATGGAGCCATGTTTCCATGCTTGCATACACGGTGTCATGATAAAGACCTTGAATGATCATGATAAAAAATTATGACAAAATCAATATGAATTGGGTGGGGGGGGGGGGGGCCTCTGCATGTGACGGTGTGTTTGCAGTGGTTGTATTCTACCCCGGCAACCACACAGGTGTCTTGGGACGAGACACAGAAATTAAAGGTAAATGTTGTTAAATGAAGTTTGTAAACATTAATAACTAAAAATAATCGAGTTTACATTTTGCTGATGTGCATTCTTTTAAAAACAAAGTGACATTCTTTAAAACAAAAACAAAATCACTCCCAAATAAGTAGGTCAAGTTCATAGATAAAATCCATACATCTAAAAAGACGCTCTACACAAGACAACTACGTCAAAATACTCCACAGTTTAATGTACATTTCTCAATCATCAAACCCATGACAAGCTCTTAGCCTGAATCCTTGAGCAAAAATAAATCACATCATCATTGCGTCATACATTTCTTAGAAGACAATAAAATTACCTATGTTTCCATACCAAATAAAAGTATCAAAAAGCATTTTCTGTACAACTTTAGTCACATTTCTTTAAGATTACCCCACCCCTTAAAACATGCTAAAAATGCAATTTTAGCAATATTTCATATGTCAATAAATAAATAAAAAAAAAATCCTACACATATCAGGGTCATGTCTGCACTCAGGAAATGCTAAATTTTACATACCTAGTCCGCCATTTTAAAAAGTTATTCCACGCTGATCTCCTCGTCAGTGAAAATCAGCCATTTTAACTACTTTTAGGAAGTTTTTGATTGGTTCACATTTTTCTATTTATAGCCTCCAAAAAAACCAAAGAATGCATATTCCAATACACCAAAATAAACTTAGAAGTAATCAAAACTGAAAAAAACATCAAACATGTGCTTCATAATTATTATAAAGACCATCCATGGACCTAAAAGATGCTTAGTTGATTTCTTTCTGATTTACACCATGGACATTCATGCGAAACTGAGGAGTGCCCCCCCCAGGTTTCCCCTACAGAACTTTCCATGGGGGCCGCCATATTTGTTTACATGCAAAACCGCAGTAAAGATTTACCTGTTTTTGAGTGGGGGTTTAGCTCACAATTTCATGTTTAAAAAATACTTTTGGTAAAATTAAATGCCCTCAATTTAGTAGAGGTTATTTATTAATTAACAAATCTGAAAATGTATTTTGAAACATTTATCAGACGTGATTTAATTTTTGGGACCTTTCACTTCTGGCTCAGGTCACTCCTGGAAAGGGGCGTGGCCAAGTCCATGCTATATTTAGGATACCACAACCAACAAGGTGAAGGTCGCAGGCACATTTATATAGTTATTGTAGTAAATGGATGCCTGACTATTGGATTATATAGTGAATAAACGCAGCAAATGACCCGACTAGTAGATAATCAGTGAATTCACATCTCGGGATGAATAGAATTGAATTGGGTTTAAAGGCGCGCGCACCAACACATGAAAGGTTATATGGCGCCTAACAGGAATGAATATGACAGACTCATCATCAAGAAAAAATATGCAGAATGGGCTTAGAACCTTGTTACCTACAGAACTGCAGAGTTGCTGCAAATTCAAGGTCAAGGTCACATGCACATTTGTGTAGTAAATGGAATGCCGGACTAGTGGATAATATAGTGAATAAATGCAGCACTGTCCACTAAAGGACTAGTGGATAGTACAGTAAATAAATGCAGCACCACTAAAGGACTAGTGGGTAATATAGAGAATAAATGCAGCACCACTAAAGGACTAGTGGCTAGTATAGTAAATAAATGCAGCATCACTAAAGGACTAGTGGACAATACTAGTGGATAATATAGTCAATGAATGCCTGACTGGTGGATACTATAGTAAATGAATGCCTGACTAGTGGATAATGTAGTAAATGGATGCCGGACTATTGGATTATATAGTGAATAAACGCAGCACATGACCAGACTAGTAGGTAATCAGTGAATTCACATCTCGGGACGAATTGAATTGGGTTTAAAGGCGCGCGCATCAACACATAAAAGGTTATATGGCGCCTAACAGGAATGAATATGCCAGACTCATTCCTCCATTTACATCAAGAAAAAATACGTAGAATGGGCCTAGAACATTGTTACTTACAGAACTGCAGAGTTGCTGCAAATTCTACAGTACACACTCCATTTACGATGGAGCCATGTTTCCATGCTTGCATACACGGTGTCATGATAAAGACCTTGAATGATCATGATAAAAAATTATGACAAAATCAATATGAATTGGGTGGGGGGGGGGGGGGCCTCTGCATGTGACGGTGTGTTTGCAGTGGTTGTATTCTACCCCGGCAACCACACAGGTGTCTTGGGACGAGACACAGAAATTAAAGGTAAATGTTGTTAAATGAAGTTTGTAAACATTAATAACTAAAAATAATCGAGTTTACATTTTGCTGATGTGCATTCTTTTAAAAACAAAGTGACATTCTTTAAAACAAAAACAAAATCACTCCCAAATAAGTAGGTCAAGTTCATAGATAAAATCCATACATCTAAAAAGACGCTCTACACAAGACAACTACGTCAAAATACTCCACAGTTTAATGTACATTTCTCAATCATCAAACCCATGACAAGCTCTTAGCCTGAATCCTTGAGCAAAAATAAATCACATCATCATTGCGTCATACATTTCTTAGAAGACAATAAAATTACCTATGTTTCCATACCAAATAAAAGTATCAAAAAGCATTTTCTGTACAACTTTAGTCACATTTCTTTAAGATTACCCCACCCCTTAAAACATGCTAAAAATGCAATTTTAGCAATATTTCAAATGTCAATAAATAAATAAAAAAAAAATCCTACACATATCAGGGTCATGTCTGCACTCAGGAAATGCTAAATTTTACATACCTAGTCCGCCATTTTAAAAAGTTATTCCACGCTGATCTCCTCGTCAGTGAAAATCAGCCATTTTAACTACTTTTAGGAAGTTTTTGATTGGTTCACATTTTTCTATTTATAGCCTCCAAAAAAACCAAAGAATGCATATTCCAATACACCAAAATAAACTTAGAAGTAATCAAAACTGAAAAAAACATCAAACATGTGCTTCATAATTATTATAAAGACCATCCATGGACCTAAAAGATGCTTAGTTGATTTCTTTCTGATTTACACCATGGACATTCATGCGAAACTGAGGAGTGCCCCCCCCAGGTTTCCCCTACAGAACTTTCCATGGGGGCCGCCATATTTGTTTACATGCAAAACCGCAGTAAAGATTTACCTGTTTTTGAGTGGGGGTTTAGCTCACAATTTCATGTTTAAAAAATACTTTTGGTAAAATTAAATGCCCTCAATTTAGTAGAGGTTATTTATTAATTAACAAATCTGAAAATGTATTTTGAAACATTTATCAGACGTGATTTAATTTTTGGGACCTTTCACTTCTGGCTCAGTGTTTCAAGATGTATAACTACTATCTATAAATACTACATTTTACTATACACTGTTATTGCCCTTGATCACATACTCTACATGCTTAACTTTACATTGCCTCTTTAATAGAAGGCACAGTTTCATACAGGCACTCAATGAATAAACATCGTTGTTAGAACACAGAGTCGTTCTTTTATTTAGTACATTCCAATCGTAGGAATTACATTATTATAATTCATTAATATGAAGACACATATTAATACATGGTGTCAGAAGTGTTTTTTGATTTAACATCAAAAGGATATTTTGTGTTAATTGAAATTTTAACATTTAAATTCAGAGAGTGAATTTAAGTTCCGTTAATCTAACATTCCACAGTAAGAATTTATTTATATAACGGATTAATAACATTCATTTCTACAGTTTTATGAAGTAATTAAACTGTAATATAGTGTTTCAAATATGGAATTAACGGGAATTCCAACACCCAAAATTGATTGGAACTCATCAAACCTTATTGAACAGTGGAAGCAGTTTCATGAACATATTTCATTAATATTCAGTGGTCCATTAACTGATAAAAACGAAGCAGAGAAATGCACGTACTTGCTATTGTGGGTTGGCCACAAAGGCCGTGAAGTTTTTAAGTCATGGGACTTATCAGCCGATGATGCCAAAAAACTCAGCAAATTATATGAGAAGTTCAACGGGTATGTGGAACCAAAGGTTAACTCGGTATTCAAGCGGTACCAGTTTAACAATATTGTTCAGGAACAACTATCCATCGAGGATTATGTAACAAAACTAAAAATACACGTAAAAGACTGCAACTATCCAAATAAGGAAGAGATGATACGTGATCGTCTTGTGTTTGGACTAAACTCAAAGAAAATCAGAGAGAAACTACTGAGCGAAGGTGATAAATTGACACTTGAAAAGTCGATTCAAATCGCACAAAGCTATGAGTACGCCCAAAAACAACTCAGGACAATAAATCATGGCTCTAATTCACCACACGAAGTTGGAGCCATCCGTGGAAAACACAGAGAAGTTAAACAATCAAAACCATCCATACCCAAGAAGACGCCCAACCGGAAGTCACTGCAGGAAGCCAGACAACATCCGCCGACATCGACGCCTTCCAAGAAATGTCCAAACTGTGGATACAGCCACAACAAATCATCGCCGTGCCCAGCCAAGGGAAAACAATGCAATAACTGTTTGAAATGGAATCATTTTCACAAAATGTGCAGACAAAACAAAAAAGGAATATGTGAACTCGAAGAAAATTTAAGTGACACTAGTGATGACTTGGATTTTTACGTGGATGCTATCGGGAGTGATCAGGTATTTTGTAATATTTTGGTTGGCCCCCAACGTGTTTCAATACCCTTCAAGTTAGATACCGGCGCAAGCTGTAACATCTTGCCCGAAAGCCATTTTAAAAGCCTGAAGGTCAAGGCCCCTCTCCAAAAGGCTAAATGCAAATTAACAGCATACAATGGCGAAAACCTAAATGTTTTAGGAAAAATAACCCTCCAATGTAGGAGACACTCTAAGACAGACAACATGGTCTTTTATGTTGTCGATGACAACACTAGTAGATGTCCTATCCTTGGACTAAGGTCATGTATTGACTTTAACCTTATCCAAGTGGTTATGTCTGTAGATAGCAAACCCCTAAGTAAGGAATCTGTGCTTTCAGAATTCCCCACTTTGTTTACTGGTATTGGCCGCGTTGACGGTGAGGTGTCAATTAAGGTTAACCCTGAAATTACCCCAGTTGTACACCCCCCTAGGCGCGTCCCTGTGTCTTTGCAAGACAAAGTCAAGAATGAATTGACCCGAATGGAAAAGTCCGGGATCATAGAAAAAGTAAAAAAGCCTACCCGATGGGTCAACTCAATGGTTGTTGTAAGCAAGCCAGGTAAAGACAAGGTCCGAATCTGTCTCGACCCAAAGGACCTTAATAAGGCTATATCAAGGCCGCATTACCCAATGAGAACGCTTGATGACATTTTGCCAATGCTTTCAGATGCGAAAGTATGGACGAAAATGGATTGCAAAAACGGTTACTGGTCAATGGTATTAGACGAAGAATCCGCAGTTCTTACCACGTTCAATACCCCGATAGGTCGATTTATGTATAAACGGCTCCCGTTCTGTCTTGTTTCAAGCCAAGACAAGTTTCAGCGCAAAATGGATGAATGCCTGGACGGTCTTGAAGGCTGCGCGGTCATATGTGATGACATATGTGTGTGTTCGGACGTACGGTTCAAGAACACGACCAGAACCTTAGGAACGTGTTAGAACGATGCCAACAGCAGGGCATCCGTTTAAACCGCGGTAAGCTCGAAGTCGGTATGTCGGAGTTAAGTTATTTCGGACATATTCTCTCGTCGGATGGGTTAAAGCCTGACCCTAAAAAGGTATCTGCGATCAGAGACATGAAATCGCCGAAAGATAGGGCAGAGTTACAACGCATATTAGGCATGGTTGTATATCACGCGCGTTTCGTGCCGAACTTATCTGAAATAACTAGCCCGCTACGCCAGTTATTGAACAAAGAAGTATTATTTCAATGGGAGGAACCTCAGAAGGAGGCATTCCAGAAAGTCAAAGACCTGTTGACACAATGTCCTGGTCCAGTACTTGCCTTTTACGACCCCGACAAACCATTAATCATGCAATGTGACAGCTCGAAATATAGGTTAGGTGTAGGTCTATTGCAAGAAAATAGAGCAATCGCGTACGCTAGTAAGTCATTGACCCCTACTGAAGTAAATTACGCGCAAATAGAAAAAGAGCTTTTCGCAATCGTGTTCGGGTGTAAACGTTTTCACCAATACATTTACGGACGCCGTGTTTTGGTTCAAACTGACCACCTACCGCTGCTGGCAGTTATGAAAAAGCCAATGCACAGTGCACCCGCGAGATTACAGCGAATGTTATTACAACTTCAAGGCTATGACATAGTTCTTGAACACAAGCCCGGTACAGAAATACCGCTAGCCGATACTCTGTCAAGACATTTCTTGCCAGACACGTACCCAGAACTATCTGAGGCTTCCAACCATCACGTCAATTTCGTAATGAAAGAAATACCTGTCAGTGATAGAAAAATGCAAGAAATAAGGTCACACACAAAGCAAGACCCCGAGTTACAAATGCTCAAAGACGTCATTCAAAATGGATGGCCCGAAAAACGTCAACAATGCCCTGAACAGTTAAGTCACTACTGGAATTATCGCGATGAATTATCGGTTATTGACGATATTATCGTCAAAGGTCAGCGATTAATCATTCCGAAAACTCTAAGGTCAAATATGCTAGATATTTTACATTCTGGTCACTTCGGTATAGATAAGGTGACAAATAGAGCACGTTTGACAATGTTCTGGCCTGGAATCACGTCAGATATCGAAAGAGTAGTACAACAATGCGAAATTTGTCTCGAACACCGATGTTCGAATCCCAAAGAACCTCTGATCTCACATGAAGTACCAGAGTACCCCTGGCAAAACGTTGCCACTGACGTATTCACTCTTGATGGTGACGATTACCTGTTAATCGTTGACTATTACTCGCACTATTTCGAAGTTGAGAAACTGTCAAGCACGAAAACTAGTTCGGTTATAAAGCAAATGAGAAATTGGTTTTCGCGACACGGGATTCCAATGAAACTTGTCTCTGATAATGCATCATACTATACAAGTTCCGAGTTTCAAAACTTCACAAAAGAATGGGACATTAATCATGTCACTATTTCACCGTACATGATTAATTCAAATGGTATGGCCGAAAAGTATGTAGGAATCATGAAACGCATTCTTAAAAAGTCAAAGCAAGCCGGAACCGATCCTCTAATTGCAATATTAGAGTACCGCGCGACTTCCCTAAACATAGGTTACTCCCCCTCACAGCTGCTAATGGGCAGAAATATTCGATCATTTCTACCTATGAATGTAGAAAAATTGTGCCCAAAAGCTGAAACTCCCCAAAAAGTAAGATCCGCCCTTGCTTCGAAGCAAAGTAAACAGAAGGAAAATTATGACAAAACTGCCGCTCCCCTAAAGCCCTTGAAAATAGGAGAAACTATTAGGTATAAACAAGGAACATGGAAACCTTGTATAGTTACGGATCAGAAAGCCCCCAGATCATACCAAATCCGTACACCAGATGGTGCCCAGTATATTAGAAACAGACGTCATCTTATGAAGACAAATGAACAAATATTTTCCCCAGAACCCGATTTCACAGAGAACGAGGTTTTGCTACCGTCAGCAATAAATGAAACCCAAATACCAAATACCCCATCCAAAATCCCCCTTTTAGACAAATCCCCACTGGAAATCTCACCACAGATCTCTCTCTCTACTCAGGAAAATGCCAATCAAAATACAGCAAAATCAGAAATATATACCACTAGGTCTGGCCGTCAAATTAAACCGAATCCAAAATACATCAGCAATTTGGATATTGAAAACAAAAACATAGACAGCTAGACTTTGCAAAGTTTACATGAACTTATCAAATGTCAAACTTATCAATGTCGGAATTTTTACTGCCTTTGAAAATTAACTTCAACACATCAACATGTGCTGTGTAAGATTTGTGAACAATTTATCCTTTAAACTGACAGCTAATTTGAAAGGATGGAATTGACGAAACAAATTGATTTGGACACAGTACATTAGCTCACAGGAAACTATTTGAACTCAAGTTAATTGAGAATTAATGAGAACTATTTTATCATACCAGATTGATTGTACCTTGTGTGAATTTACAGTACATTTATTGAATGGAATTTAATTAATATTGCAAATTAATTCTTATAGTTATAATGACTTTTAAAGTGTTTAAAATAAAAACATTATTTTAAATTTTGCAGAGGGAAGATGTTTCAAGATGTATAACTACTATCTATAAATACTACATTTTACTATACACTGTTATTGCCCTTGATCACATACTCTACATGCTTAACTTTACATTGCCTCTTTAATAGCAGGCACAGTTTCATACAGGCACTCAATGAATAAACATCGTTGTTAGAACACAGAGTCGTTCTTTTATTTAGTACATTCCAATCGTAGGAATTACATTATTATAATTCATTATTATGAAGACACATATTAATACACTCAGGTCACTCCTGGAAAGGGGCGTGGCAAAGCCCAAGCTATATTTAGGATATCACAACCTAAAAGGTCAAGGTCACATGCACATTTGTATAGTAAATGTAGTAAATGGAATGCCTGACTAGTGGATAATATAGTAAATAAATGCAGAACCATCCGACTAGTGGATAATATAGTGAATAAATGCAGCACCACTTTGGACTAGTGGAAGGTGAAGGTCAATCCACATATGCTTTTAGAGATGTTGTGATGTACTACCCAAGATACAATAGTTTCCAAGTTATGACCAAGGGGCTATGTCACCAGGGGTGGGGAAGGAACCTGGTGTCTATGCTAGTTGGATGGTTTTATGTTCATGCCCAGTTAGTGTATATATATGGCTATAGGGTGGGGATCTCAACCATTACTAAGTTATGAATCAGGGGCCCCACCCAAACCCTCTTGTGACCCCCAGGTTGGGTCCAATTCTGACCCCAGGGTCACCATTTGAACAAATTTGGTAGAAGACTACAGACAATGCTACATACAAAATATCGTAAGCTGCAGCCCTTTTTATTTTAGATAAGATTTTTATAGACAAAAATAAACAAAACAGAAATATGTACGAAAAGAAAATCGGGTTTTCAGTGTTATAGGTGCTTTAGGTTCCTCTTAATTTTTTTTTTAAATACTTGTTATAAGCATTAAAGGGGCCATAATTGTGTTAAAATACTAGATGGGTGTTCCGCGGAACATGTGTGTTGTCTGTCAGGGCTTTTTCAGTATAATAAGTTTTCTGGACCCAGATGAATGACCTTGACAAACTGGCCTGACTAAGTTTTCGTGAAGAAACAATGAGTATTTTAACCCACATAATGATCTTCAGTGTGACCTTGACCTTTATATTTTAGTATGCCATTTCTGACTCAATGTTGTCATCATAAGTATACATTGAAAGTTTGATGCAGAAATGAGAAAGTTATAGCCAACATTGTTTTTGTGTAGAAAAATAATGAGTATTTAACTCATAGACCGTCAGTGTGACCTTGACCTTTATATTTTAGTATGGTCATGTCAACGTTGTCATGGTGCAATGCTTTTTTTCTACATTTTGGGTACATAACTCATACCCTCAAAATTGGGAATTTTAGCAAGATTTTTCATAAAATTGGGCAACAAAACAGTCAAACATTTCATAATTGTATCTTTCTTACGTAAACAACAAGATCAACAGAGGCATTTAAAAGCATTTCATATTCCATACTTGTCACATTTTTGCTACTTTTAAGTGTTCTTTTTCTTCTTTCAATTGGGAATTTTCTTCTCAAAATTGGGAAAAAAAGATTTGTTTGGTCATTGGGAATACGACCGTTTGTCATTGGGAATATGACCCAATAACGGCTATAAAACAGCAGGCCTCTACATTAACTTTTGGATCTTCAGAAATCCACTCGTCCTGACCTATAATGAACTTGTCCGAATATGAAATCTCAATTTTTTACTGTAAAGGCATTAAAACATGTAAAATAAAGCAGTTTGGAACCAGAAAAGAATGATCTTTTATTGAAACATTTCAACATTTCTATTCAGAGATTGCGATCCGATGAAGCTATCGTATGTGATTGTCACAAAATGTTCAAGCGATTTTTATTTCGTTAAATTTATGATTAGCGTATAATTAAACAACTTGCTTTTGTTGTATTTTATTAACAATATTTTCACAACATAAGGAATGCTTTTTGTCATTCAAAATCGGGAGAATAAAACGTCAAATACAGGGATCCCAAGCAACATGTTGCGACAAGCAACTGTCTATATATACACTATCTATATATATCGGCAGGAAAAAAAAAACTGCCGCGCATGCGCAAAACTGTCTAGTTTACAATCACTTCCTATTAGACAACACTCGCTACGGGGACGTTTGAATTTTGTTATTTTTGGCGTGGGTTTTCAGCGTATTTTGGCATAGGTTTTCATTTTTTTTTTTTTCTACTTGCCCGATCGGACAATCAGGATATAGAATCAACTTGTCCGGACCCAAGTCTGGGTTGCCAAAACCTATCGGACAATGCCTAATGTCGAGCCCTGAACAGCCAAAAAAAAAGCCCTGTGGTGAGTATATATTGTGAAGAAATATCAAGAAATGAGAAAGTTATATAGCCAACGTTAAGTTTTCGTGAAGAAAAAAATGAGTATTTAACCCATATAATGACCTTCAGTGCGACCTTGACGTTTATATTTTAGTATGGTGACGTCGATGTTGTCATGAGTATATACTGAAGTACAACTACGTAAAGTAGTTTATGACATACAATCTTTAACAAAACTTAACCAAATTTTCTTAGTACAAAACAGCCATATTTTTGTTAAAATAAAAGCACGAGTTACAGAACCTAGCTCTATGAAGTTGTCAAATGATGCTGAATATATGTGAAGTTTCAATCCATGTAAAGCAGTTTTTTGAGATACAAGCTTACTGTATCTAATAGAGCTAATTGTATGTAAATGGGTTGGTTTGAGAGTAAATTTTAACATTTAAAAAAAAAATCATGTCCAATCATTTCCAATCGTTTATAGTGTGTACTGATTTGTAAAGTGGGGTTGAAACATCAGCACAACATTGAGCGTTTTATTGCGAATGACAATATCTGGTAAATGACGATATCTGGTACACAACCAGTATATACAATAGCTTACACGCAAACCTTTTATTGCATATTTTATGAGCCATCAATATGTTGGTTTCACGGACGCCCAGATTATTAAAAAGACAAAATTACTTATATTACTTATACCACCCTTTAAGAACTACTCTAAGAAAACTCAGGTCAAATTTGAGCAAAGACAAGTAATGCAATGCAAGAGCTATTAAACCGGCCTGTAAACACAGATTACAATAAATACTGATAAAGGTGATCCTTCGGGAGCTACAAACACAATTAATAGAATAAAGCAGCAGACTCGGTTTTATTGAGTATGTTCATGAGAAGTAATGAAATAAGCAACACCTCTAACGCCCCCTAGCACCAGCTTAAGCGGTATTCTACTTCAAAGCCACCTATATTGGGCTCGTTGGTCCCAAAGGATGAATTTAATACGACACTTCACATTTTAAAGGCTATCAGAATTAGGGTTCAATGCGAGTCCATGGGATTTAATAACTAAAATTACTTATGATAATACTTAAGATAATACTATAAGGAATTTGGTTGAGCCAGGACAAGAAATGAGACATAGACCTCTAAACACAGTCTCCATGCAGAGCTTGATGTGGACTGGGACGCCGACATGATTACATAAGCTCTTTTATCCTTCGAATAGATGAGCTTTGAATGTATAATTTTGTCACGTAAATAGAGAATATTATGTCAGTGCCTTTTACTATCAAGTTTATTAGGCGAGGCTTAGAAAATAAAGAATGGCGAGGCCCCGCTGCCATGTTGTTTTTTGTTTGTTTTATGACGTCAGACAACGTTACGTGCATGACGTCCGATAACGTGACGTACAATAAACACTGAGGGATTCCGCATTGATTTGCTCTATTTGTCAGTGCCTAATAAAGCAAAATTTATATTTATATTGCCAATATTTTATAATAGCGTAATTGCACTTAGGAAATCATCACTCTAGTTCAAGAGGTTAAAAACTAAATTGTTTCCACATTTTCTTGAAAGTATTCATAATCCACAAAGAAATCAATATTTGGTCAAAATTATAGTACATGGGCATAAATAACTGTAAAATTGAGTTGTGTTCCTTGGAAAATAATGCTTTTTCAATACCGATATGTTTACTTCTTGTTCCGTTTAAAACTCAGTGATTGAAACTTTGAGCAATCAATAAACCTCAAATTTAATACTTACAGGACATCTTGCTTGAATCAATGTTCTACATTGTACATTCTGTGTAAATGGACTAGATACATAGTTCCGACTTGAATTACAATCTGGTTATGTTTAAATGTGATTTTAATTAGGTAGATCAAAAGAATTCCCACCCCCAATAAATTCACAAACTGAATTCCTATATACAAATGTAGAAAAATATTTGTTAGCAATCATCGGAACGATGTATGAATGCGGGATACGTTTGGGCATTTATAATAGACCACGCCACCTTTACAAGACACTGTAAATAGTTCTGACATGCATATTTAGTTGTTGAAAACTATTCAGTTAAGTGTATGAAATTTATAAACAAAAAACAGGAAGTTAAATCAGAACGTATTAAAACCCCTTGTTCAACATATTTATATTTCGCCCCTTTACAAGACACTGTAAATAGTTCTGACATGCACATTTAGTTGTTAAAAACTATTCAATTAAGTGTATGAAATTTATAAACAAACAAGAGGGCCAAGTCTTAGTTATGGCCCTAAAGCGATCACCTGAGTACTGGCACATTACCGAACTTCTTCGAAATCGTATGGTCATATACAATCTGTGCAAGTTTGGTTAAGATTGTTCCAGAAATGTGGGCTCTGTTGTGTATAACAACATTGATATAGACAGTTTAAGACACAACACTGATATATAGTTTAAGACACTGACAACGTTTGGTAAAGATCAAATACAAAATGAAGGTGCTAGAGAGTAACACCTCTGAGAGCTGTGTGCTTTGTGGTTTCAGAGAAGTTTTTTTAAGTTTTTCCCTATACAAGCCTATGTAAAACTGTGACCCCGGGGCGGGGCCAAATGTGACCCCAGGGTCATCATTTGAACAAAATTGGTAGAGGACCATGAGCTTATAGCAAATGCAAAATATTAAACCTCATACAGTTTCAGAGAAGATTTTTTAAGTTTTTCCCTATACATGTACATGTCTATGTAAAACATGTGACCCTTGGGGCGGGGGCCAATGTGACCCGAGGGTCACCATTTGAACAAACTTGGTTAAGGACCATAAGCTTAAAGTAAATGCAAAATATCAAACCTCTGGCTCTTGTAGTTTCCGAGAAGATTTTTAAAACAAAAATCCTATTTAAGTCTATGTAAAACTGTGACCCCTAGGGCGGGGACAAACTTGACACCAGGGTCACCATTTGAATAAACTAAGTAGAGGACCATAAGCTGATGCTTCATGTCATACATGAGAGCTCCGTGCCATGTGGTTCCAGAGAAGAAGATTTTTTTCAGTTTTTCCCTTTACAAGCCTATGTAAAATTGTGACTTCTGGGCGGGGCCAAATGTGACCCCTGGGTCACCATTTGAACAAACTTGGTAGAGGACCATAAGCTTATAGCAAATGCAAAATATTAAACCTCTGGCTCCTGCAGTTTCAGAGAAGAAGATTTTTTAAGTTTCTCCCTATATGTCTATGTAAAACATGTGACCCTTGGGGCGGGGCCAAATATGACCCGAGGGTCACCATTTGAACAAACTCGGTAAAGGACCATAAGCTTATAGTTAATGCAAAATATTAAACCTCTGGCTCTTGTAGTTTCCGAGAAGAAGATTTTTAAAAAAAAAATCCTATATAAGTCTATGTAAAACTGTGACCCCCGGGGCGGGGACAAATTTGACCCCAGGGTCACCATTTGATCAAACTTAGTACAGGACCATAAACTGATGCTACATGTTATACATGAGAGCTCTGTGCCTTGTGGTTTCAGAGAAGAAGATTTTTTAAAAGTTTTTTCCTATATGTCCATATGAAAAACATGCAAAATCTCAATATACAAACTTTGGATCCCAGAGGCACGGCCATTTTTGACCCCGGGGACTTCATTTGAACAAACTTGATAGTCTAGGCGTTGGCGATCATTTTAAAAGAGAAACTGTTGAAATCTGTCTAGCGGTTCTGGAGAAGAAGATTTTTTAAGGTTTCGACCATATATAGTAATGGCGGCCATCTTGGATGTCGCGCTGACCTAATTTTAACAAATCTAAAAAGCATTCATCTAAGGATCATCCATGTGAAGTTTGGGCAAAATTAGCCAAGCGGTTTCTGAGGAGAAGTCGCTTGAAGAAAAGTTAACGACGACGACGCCGACGACGGACGGACGACGGACGCAGAGTGATCCTAATAGATCACCTTGAGCCTTCGGCTCAGGTGATCTAAAAACAGGAAGTTAAATCAGAACGTATTACAACCCCTTGTACAACATATTTATATTTAAGGCAGGTCGAAAGATAGATTTGTGTGTGTGTGTGTGTGTGTGTGTGTGTGTGTGTTCTAAGGATTATAGTCCCTCTGCCAGTGTACTAAGTGGAGAATCCTACATGGAATGGCGCATTAGAGTTAAGATTCTTATATTCTTAGAATGTAGAATAATTTTTAGCAATATCCTGAGGGAAATAGTTCGATGTACACAAAGCTTGTAATAAAATGTTGCATCAAAACATCTCTTTAAAGCATACATCTTTAATTCAAACACTTTTTCACAGAACTATCTAACCGAGTGTTTGTATGAAAAAATGTTTTTCATCAAAGGTTTTACATCATTGTTATTTCAAGAGTTTTAACGACTGATGTCAAAATCCAAGCAGTAATAATCAAAGGGACACAACTCCAAATACAATAAATACACGGTTTCTGATTGTGAAAAAACATTCCAGTACCAATAATGGTATTTTGTTCAGGGGTGTAAAATTCCGCTCACCCACTTGCCCAACACAACAATTTTGAGTGCAGGGCGAGAGACATTTTCTAGATTTTTTAATACAATTTTGTTTTTCAGCATTTAAAAAAACAATACTGAAAATTAGGGCAAGTTGCTTTTTGGAAAATTTTACACCTCTGTTGTTGCAATATTTTTTACTTATCTTTTCATTGTCTGCTTTATGAACATCTTCATGCATTCCAGAATCTTTTCCATACACCAATGTCGAATTGCTGCCATCTCTTTATAAGCCCATTTCCCGCAGATATTCTCCTTCGAAAGACCTGTTTGGGTTTGGGTGAAGACATTCACAAATAAAACTTTAAAAAAAGTGAAACAGTGCAATGCTGTTAAATAAGTAGAATATAGGGTTAAATGTTAATGGTTGCATTTGTGACATCACATTTTGATGGTTTTAATGTCACATGATTCTTTTTTAAGGTCAAACAACTGAATAGCAGTCTTTTGCCAAGTGAGTTTGAATATTATACAGACCCTTTTATGTGCCATGCATTGTAACATCACATTCGGTTTACAAGTTACATTTACATTCTGGTAATTTTGGTAAGTCCGGAG
Source organism: Cyrtodaria siliqua (assembly GCA_037043455.1). Lineage (NCBI taxonomy): Eukaryota > Metazoa > Mollusca > Bivalvia > Adapedonta > Hiatellidae > Cyrtodaria > Cyrtodaria siliqua. Next base: position 35,238 of record JAWPHD010013099.1, read on the forward strand.
AATGTTTAAAAGATTTTCCTAGAAACTCTGTAAAACTGTTACCCTTGGGGCAAGTCTATTTGGGCAGAGTCACTACATGCAACATACTCTGTATAAAAGTCCTAGCTTTCGTGGTTTCAGGATGCTTTTTCAAGCTTTCCCCTCCATAAATGTGAAATTTAACTCAATTGTCACCATCTGATAGATGACCATTGGCTTATGCCATATGTAAAATATTGAAAACTAGTCATTAAAGTTTCCCCTGCATACATCTATGTAAAACATGTGAAATTAAACTCCATTGTCACCATTGGATAGATGATCATTAGACCATGAACGGACAAACTGACACACATACACACAGACGACATTGTGATCACTGTCAAGATTGGGCTCGACAAAAATACCAAGTTTACATACAAAACTTGGTATAAAAGGCAATAATTTTGTTAGAAGCATAAGTTGTAGAACCTGGCTCTATGATGTTGTTCAATGATGCCGAATTAAAAAAATATGTCCGGTTTAAATCCATAAGGTAAAGTAGTTTTTGAATTACAAGCTTACATGCAAAACAAAATAACCAAATTTTCAAATTTAAAAGCGAGCACAATTTTGTTGAACTAAAAGCACGAGTTACAGAACCTGGCTCCAGGATGTTGTCAATAATGCTGAAAACATGTATGAAATTTCAATCCATTACAAGAAGTATTTTCGGAGATACAAGCTTACTAACAAGCAATCTAGTGTTTCCCCTAATACGAAATGGCCAAGCCCTTTTCTATGAAATGGCCAAGCCCTTTTCTTTCGGACTGGCAGGGCAGCCTGTGCTGCCCTTTTCTTTTGGACGAAACCTGCTGCCCTAAAAACAAGTCATGTTGCTGTTATATAACCGGACTGGCAGGGCAGCCTGTGCTGCCCTTTTCTTTTGGACGAAACCTGCTGCCCTAAAAACAAGTCATGTTGCTGTTATATAACCGCCCGTTTGCCTATCATTTGTCACGCCTAACATGTATTGACATTCTTAGATCAAGCAGGTGTTAATTTCAAACATTGTATACATGGTGGGTTTCGGACTTAGGATTTATAGTTTGAGCAGAGGTGAACTCAAATGTGTGTACTGTGGTCGGTCAATGACATGCCAACGTTTTGCGAAGACATTATGAAAATATGTTTATTTAGCATTATTAAAACATAAATAGAAAATGTGTCCAAGGGACCCGAATGTACCGCTAAAGGGCTATCGGTTGCTTACAAAATTGGGTAACAAAATGTTAGGTGTAATATTAAAAGGCAAATCATCATGGACCTGATTTGGGTAGGAACATAATGGTGCGATATAGATGCGTGTATGAAGTTTGAATACTGTAAGGCTTTTGGTATGTGAGTAATTGACTTAATAAACAAAAGGGCCAAGATGGCCCTAAATCGATCAACTGAGTACTGGCCAATTATCAAACTTTTTCGAAATCTTATGGTTATATACAATCTGTGCAAGTTTGGTTAAGATTGTTCAAGAAATGTGGCCTCTGTTGTATCTTTAACAACATTGATATAAAGACACTGACAAAGTTTGGTAAAGATCAAATACAAAATGAAGGTGCTAGAGTAACCCCTATTGCAGGGCCAAATGTGACCCCAGGATCACCGCTTGAATAAACTTGGTAAAGGACCATAACCTCATAGTAAATGCAAAATATTAAAGCTCTGGCTCTTGTATGTTTTTTACTATATAAATCTATGTAAAACTGGGATGGGCCCAAATTCGACCCCATGGTCACCATTTGAACAAACTTGGTAGAGGACCATGAGCTTATAGCAAATGTAAAATTGTGAACCTCTGGCTCTTGCAGTTTCAGAGAAGAAGATTTTTTAAAAGCTTTTCCCTATACATTTTCTATGTAAAACAGTGACCCCTGGGGCGGGGCCAAATGTGACCCCAGGATCACCAGGGCTCCGGAAATATGGTTGCCCGACGCCCCGGGCAAGTGGATTTTGGGTGCGGGCAGGTGACCTTCTTAAATCTGGTTGTCCGTCACTTGCCCGATGGACGTTTCATTATTAGATAAAACTCAAGGGAAAGTTTGCCTGGACTGAAGTTTGCCGATAATTGCGTAGTAATTAACCACCCGTCGTTTACGCCGCGAGCAATTACTGATAAGTGTCATAAAACTGACTTGTGTTGTTCGTTATTGTTTAATCCCTCCCACTTGACAGTTTATCAGAATTTGATTGGCCGAGGAACGCTTTGGGTGCCAATCTTCAATTGAAGACGCGCGGTCTTTAGAATTCGTATACCGTGTGAAATATACCCCCGTAACGAGCCCCTCTATGCAGGAAGTAAGTCACATGCCAGATTAGTGTGAAATACACATCAGTGTGTCTCAGTTATTGAGATGGTATTGTCCCTTTGTATGTCAGTCGGTGTGTCGTAGGTAATATTCTGTTCAATAATTAAAAATCATGACGCAACACTTGACCTAGTACTGTATCCATATTATCCAATCAAATAACCGATGTATTTTTATCAGTCAATGAAACAACTCCTGTTCACAACCACGTGGTAAAGTGAAACAATGGCGATTCAATCAAACCAATTTGTAAACAAGTATGGCAATTAAACGATTATAGCAATTTAACGGCGTTGTTTGATAAGCAAAGATACTATCGACGTATGTTGTAATGAATAGGTGTGCATCTGTTTTTATTTCAAAATGCCATGTTTGTTTTGAATGAATTCGAGACCAATGACGGAATGGCGTGTTTTTGTTTTGAACTTCAAGTTTGCCATTATCCAAGATGTGCTTTCGACCTTGGTTAATTTCGATAATTATTCGAAGAATTGCAATTTGGCATCTCAACAGAAAAACAACTACAGTACCAGTCAGATTTAGGAATAGACCGTGCTAATAATTTCCAACACTTAATATTTATCTATATGAATTATATAACGAAAGTGAAAGTAGGAAAAAAAAATTGTTTGACCTAATGCATCATTTTTTCATTCTTTGTATCTGGTGTAGTCTATAACAAAAGTAAAAGTAGAAAAAAGTTTTATTCGACCTTATGCATTATTTTTTGTTGTTGTCTGCCTGCCCTTTTGTAATAACTGCACTAGGAGCAAGCATCTCTTGTACATCTTAATTCCATAGGCATTAGAGTCTACCAATTTGGTACCAGGTTCATCAGTGATGTTATATCCTAGGGCTATCCCTACTGACACCCCACTCCCCCTCTCCCACCGGTGGAGGAAATCACTGATATGTGCATAATGGTAACAACCTATAGCTCTGATCCTTCATAGTTTAAGTCATTAATTTTACAATGAAATTATGTAAAAAATTATGACAAAAAAACAGTGAAAGAAAAGGATTTAACTTAGCGTGCGGTCTCGAAGTAGATTAATTTTGGGGCAAGTGACTTTTGAAATTGGGGCAAGTGACATTTTGGGCAGGGCAAGTGCATTTTGAAAATCTACTTGCCCTGGGCAAGTGGATTTTCAAAATATTTCCAGACCCCTGATCACCATTTAAACAAACTTGGTAAAGGACCATAAGTAAATGCAAAATATCAAACCAGATCTGGCATTTGTAGTTTCAGAGAAGATTTGTAATTTTTTTCCTATATAAGTCTATGCAAACCTGTGACCCGGGGGGCAGAGCCAAATTTTACCCCATGGTCACCATTCAAACAAACTTAATAGAGGACCATAAGCTAGCTGATACTACATGTACGTTACATATGAGAGTGTGCCTTGTGGTTTGAGAGGAACATTTTACGTCCCATATAAGCCAATGTAAAACCTGCAAAATCTTAATATACAAACTATGGTAATGGCGGCCATCTTGCATGTCACGCTGACCTAATTTTAACAAATCTAAAAACCATTCACCTAAGGATCATCAATGTGAAGTTTGGTCAAAATTGGTTTCTGAGGAGGTCGTTTGAAGCAAAAGTTAATGACGACGGACGAAGATTGATCCCAATAGATAATTCGGCTCAGGGATCTAAAAACGTCAATGTAAAATTGCAGAAATGGAATTTTTTTACTGGAAGCTCTCGTTTATCAATGTGACTTAATACGTTTGATCTTATTAACAATCGCTCACGGTGAATTGAATTGAATTGGATTTTATAGTCGCACCAACAGCTAAGGTCATATGGCGAATTTCCAGCTTCCACTGGTGGAGGAAGACCCCAGGTGCCCCTCCGGGCAATTATCGTGCACGGGCGGGCACCTGGGTAGAACCACCGACGTTCCGCAAGCCAGCTGGATAGCTTCCTCACATAAAGATTCCTAGGTCGCTCACTGTGAAAAACAGCGGTCAGTTTTGTTCAATTATCAAATTCTTATTACACTAGTTGTCGGGCAAGTGGCGGGCAACCAGATTTGCGAAGGTCACTTGCCCACACTCAAAATCTAATTGCCCGGGGCATCGGGCAACCATATTTCCAGAACACACCAACGGAACTCAGTGGCACCACGGATTTTGAACCCGGGGCCTCCGAAAAAATCAGATGAAAAATGAAGGCCCCATTGTGTTAACGCAGCAAAATGTATCTATTTTAACTAAATCAAGGGCCAGAACTTCGGTGTTACTGTTCCAAACTGGCTGGTTTTCGAACTCCTCTGAGCTTTCACTGATATCAACAATCTGATAAAGTTTGAAAAAGATTGGATGAAATATGAATGCCCTATCGCAAAAGTTAACAGACAATGGACAACTCGCCATCCAAAAAGCCCAGCTCATGTAGAGCTAAAAACGAATCTAGAAAAGCAACTAAAACAATGAATTAAATGAGAAAGAACAGCATTATCTGTTCCTTTTATTTATAACAACTTTATATTTTAGTTCCTTTTCAACATTAAAATTGACAATGACATGCTTTTTCTTGTTGTTTCACTCCAAAATTTACGCGCGCTGGAAAATGCAATTTTTACAAAGTTATGCACACAGAAAAATGTAATTTTTTCAGGGAGCATGCTGTTTATTTTAATTTCTGAGGGAAACACTAAAATACAATCCCAAGCCTCGTCTCCATATAAGCTACCTACCCAGTAAGTTTTGTCGCAATACCTCATTCCTAACAGAAGTTATTGAGCGGAAGCAATTTTTCTATTTTTAGTAATGATCTTGATCCCAGTGGCTCTGCAATCCCAAGATTTAATTCCATATAAGCTACCTACACAGCATGTTATCGTCACAATACCTCCCACCTCACAAAAGTTACTGAGCAGAAACCATTTTTCTATTTTAAGTAACAGTGACCTCACTCCAGTGGCCCCAAATGCAATCACAACCTTCCTTTCCATACACCTTCCCAGCAAGTTGTGTTGCAATACCACACTCACAAGTTATTGAGTGGAAACCATGAATGATTCTGCCGCCACTGCACTTGCAGTTCAAATTTAAGCCATTTTCTAAAAGAGACTCATTGAATGTGCGACACCGCAGTAAATCTTGCCTTTTTGAAAATATTTATTCGAAAATAGACGCTTTTTTCTTCAGAAAGTGAATGAAAAACAGAAGTGGGATACCTGTTAGGCGAGTGTGTGCATTTGAAACCCAAATAACACCTGCTGTCGGTATATAAAGTTGTATATCAGCCGAAGTATAAGAATATGGCAGAGTATCATTGAAACAACAGCTAGATAAAAACAACAACATTGAAAATAACATTGTTTACTTACAAGTTCATCTGCTAGCAGTACCCTGCCTCTCATAACCATGGCAATATTTCCATGTTGTAAACCAGTCATTGCAAACCTTGATTTGACCACATCGATCCAAGACATATCTTTTACTGTATGTTGTGTTAATTATGGGCTGCATGATCTTGAAAAGAAATATTATTTTTATTTATAGGATGAACGAAATATAATTAACATGTAAAATTAAGCACAAAGTTCTATAAATATATAATTTAAATACACAATACTAAAATGTACATGTGAACACCACAGTGAGACAGGATATTACTATATACTGTAGAATACCTTTAAAAGCATAAGGACGTTAGCAGTCAGCATAACTGGACTGGAGAATCACGAATTATTTTAGGAGGTTTCGAACATAAGAATTGCATTATGGGTTTAAATCCTGGGGTTCAGTTAAAACATTCCAATGAGTTATTTTCACCAGCGGAGAATCACTGGAAGCCTCGGCTTTGTAAAAGATGCACACTTACCAGCTTTTGCTAAGAGTTTTTGATGTCCAATAGTAACTGGTCTTTAAGTCTGTCAATGCCATGGTAACATCCAATCTTCCTTAGTCATGTAACCTGCAGTATCACAGTGTACACTACTACTCTAACTCAGCATGTTATCATCGTTCTACACTGGTCATGCATCTGTTTGGTCAAAATAGTCTGGTATTATAATGTAGATCATGGACATATATATCGGATGTGGATCCTAGTCTATGTAACCACCATAGATCTGACTATAATACAGACATTAACAGCCTTTCCTTCAATCTCCTCTCTCAAGGGTTTCCATTATGTTTTTCAGTATGAGGGTCCATGAACTTTTTGGGGGTCCTGCTTCAGATTTTAGGGGTTCTTTTTTAAATATTGAATAAATTATCAATTTTGCTTTCGTTAAGTAGCGGAACATCATTATAGGTATTTAAATTATAATTGCTATAGGGTCCAATGGCTTGTGACACTTGTTTTCAAATATGGTAAGATTATTTATCTGCTAATCCAAGGGGTGGATATAGAGCATAAAGATAGGTTTAATATACTGATTTAAAGTTAAACTTAGTAGTAGTAGGACCCCTAGGATACTTGATATATTAATCTTTAATGCGTGTAAACATAGGGATTTTTCTACATTTTTGAAACTGGGGTCAGTGGCCATCTGAATTGGGAAAAAAACATGTAAAACGCTCCAAATTGGGAAATTTGATGATGAAATAATAAAAACAATGTCTAGGCTAGTGCTAGGATTTTAAACCCTTTAGCCCTAAAAATGACTTTAGCCAGATTTTGTCGAGCTATTTTGGAACCTTAATTGAAGGCGCTAAAACCTTGCATTTGAGTAACTTAAAAAGACTTTTAGAGTATTCTTTATTAACCTATAGGGTATCAATATCATACATATGCTGATGCTGCATTGTGCTTTAGGAGTTTTTTTATAGATAGTTTTATGGGAAATTTTGGGGAAAATGCAGTAGAGGAGGAAATAAAAAATAAATAAAAATGGGTAAAATGATGAGTCGATAATTTCTTTTAGAAAATTTCAGATTTTTTATGCTGAATTTTTTAAGGTGTTTTGCATATATATATATAAATGTAACCAACATCCACTTTATGTTAAAACTGCCTACATGTTATCTCAAATTCACCTTCCCCTCTTGAGAATTGGTTTGTTAACTGTCAAATTAATATATTTTTGAGTATGTATTTTACAGAAATTATCACAAATTTGCTATTAATTAAACACACTTCAAAACGAAACAAAATGTAATATATAAACTTGAAATTATTGAATGTTTATCTTTCATAGTTGCAAGAATAATAGACATATTTTCCCCTGATGTGGGTCAAGACTAAGAATATTCTCAAGACAGGTTTATGAACTCAATGCCTAGTAGAGTGAAATAGGTATTGTGGTGTTCAATGGTATGCATTAAATTGTGTTTGTAAACATGTATATTAAAGAGAATAAATTAATTTCGATTTCCAACCTTGCAAAGTAAATACTAAGTCTGACAGGGCTCGCACTGTGATGCGCAAACAGCGCCAAATGAGCAAGAAAATAAAATATGGCCCAAGAAAATAGAATTTTGCGAAAATGAATTGCGCAAAAAAAAATCTAAATCATATTTTCCCTTTTTTTCAATGGCTCAGCCGTTATCGGCCTAGATAAAGACTGGTATAGGCCTTTTAGTATTGGGGAAACTAACAGTGAGTGAAAAATCGATACACAGTATAGCACGCGTCATCGGAATAAACAGGAAACGATTAGCAAGTTTTGACAGCTTAGTGGAGCAATTTAACATTTATTATGGCTGCCATATATAATCAAATTTTTCAAAAACAAAAGTTTGCGATTTTTTGTTATTGTGAAAATAAGTTTCAGGATAGGCACAACTTTTTTTTTAAAAAAGAGATGTAGCACTGATCAAAAAGGAGGGGAAAATGAAATAAAATTCACAATTTGGACTTTTATTTTTATTTCAGTTTTGCAAAATTTAGGGTAAGGCTCTCCCATAAAAATAAAAAACTCTGGCCTTAGTGCTTCAAAACACACTCAGTAAAATAATTTTTTCTCCCGTCCGAAAATATGTACTATCCTAACTATTGACACCGATGTTAAACAGTTTAGCGTCCGAGAAATAATTGTCGATATTTGGTCGAAATACTGTCAATTGCAATTTTTTTTATGCATTTTTTGTTTTTTAAAAAATAAACACGCAATGATAATGTATTTTTATTTCAACAATTGTCAGTCTTTTCATAGACATCATTGAGTCATTTGTGGGACTTTTCTGTACTGCGCTCGCTGCTCTCTTTACGAATCGAGCACCCAGTTTACACTCGCGGATATGCTACTTAATTAGTGGGCACTCCGGACTTACTAAAGATCGCAAGACCGACGGCCCTTAAACAGAGCATCTCTGGTTTATTAATAACATGTTACACTTCCTGTTTTGATCAGACATGTGCAACTATGTTATATAAACTATTGTCAATATACTCCTAGATCAACAATAGGGCGGAGATATCTATAAGTCAATTAACATGTCGCCAGTACTTAGATAGCTCTGCCCTGTTGTTGATGTCGGAGTATACTACCAATAGGTTATATTATAATGCAGTTGCACAAGTTTTATTATACTGTTGCTATTGTTTGTCAGAGGTATAGTATTGGTTTGATAGGTTGAAATGGATAAATGATTGACAACTGGCGACATGTTAATTGCAATGTATGCATGGTCAAGCACATTACTATTGATTGAATCACAGACCTAATAACAAATAGATTGGACGCTATGAAAATGGTGTAAAGTTCAAGTGGCATAGTTCGAAAATTTCACAAAATATTTCCCAACTTTAAATACACATATCATGAAGAGTTTTATAGATACAACTTTCATTCAAGCCAAATACCATCACAAATTTAATTTTCTTTCCAATGATAGTATTTTGTTTTCTCTTACATAGAGAGCAAAAAAGGAGTTTGGTGGAAACTTTGACTATGTCAAAACATTGATTTTTAAGAGAAAAGGGAAAAATGATGACATTTTAAACGTTAAACATTTTTTTATACAACTTCTTATTTTGAAAATAAACATAAATTATTATAATACCATTTTGCTATTCACTATGAATAATTGAGAGAGAAGATAGAAGGAAAAGTTAAGGTGCCACATGATATTTTGGTTACTTCATTGGTAAAGATAGTAAGTTTCCTATCTGTTTATTAATATGTCTGTGATTGAATACACACATCTGTTTAAGGTAACCTGGCACCTCATTTTTCAAGCATCTGAGCATCATGCTAAGCAACCATGTACATGACTTTAAATACATGTGTAATATTGCTTGGAGACAATTCTCTGTGTTTGGTCAAATTTGAGCCAAAATGAAATAAATTTCACAATTTTGGATCTCAACTGCCCTTGATAATATATGGATGCTATTTGTTTTTAGTTTAAGGTTGTGGATATTTCTAGGAGGATGCACAAAAATGGTATATTTTAATGTCAGATTGTACATAAATGACATTTTTAGAACACTTTTTTATCTTTCATTTGCATAAAATCAGCCAAAATGATTTTTTTGTTTCACAGGAAGGACTCCGCCCAATTCAAAATGTTGAATATCCTTAAGTTAAAGTTAAAGGGACACTGTCCGTAACTTTTAGCTTATAAAACACAATAATTATGTTCGCAAACATTACACACTAAACATTATTCAATATTTACTAATTAAAAGCAAGATTGTTTAACGGAATTCAATCGCGGTAAAAAAAAAAGAAAATCCACTTTGTGCGTTTGAACTCGCAGCCCAAACTAAAATTACCTTTTCTTTACACGCGCAGTAATAATAGTGTGCATGAGCGTAAAGTAGTCGGACAACGCTCCCAACTGAGCTAAGCGGGCTATACATATTACGGAATACATACTATGGTCAAAACCTAATGCGCTAATGGAAGTCACGTGATCGCAGAAAAGGTAAATATTGTGGGTCCCACTTTATTTACATATGATAATTAAAACTTTTTTTTTTCAAACTCACAGATGTATTCCTACATACTTCTTACGGTCTATCCTCATGTTTTCATGTATACATTTCACTGAATAAAAGTCAGACAGTTATTTGGTTATGCTCAATATCTGCTTACTTACGGACAGTGTCCCTTTAAACGTTTCTGGTGAAATTCCGGTAAATTTCACAGTGTCCAATTTGTTATTAGATCGATACACTAACATTGGGATGGATACCGGCCTATTGTCAAATAACTTAGCTGCCATTTTAACTAATACATCTTTACAAGACTGGTATAAATAATTTGCACTTACGTATTGTATTCATCCGTCTAAACTGGTTGAAATCAGAGCGCAAAATGAGCGGGCTTCCGGCTGAAAGTGCCATGTGACATTCTTAACCAATAGATGGACGTCTTAAATTAGGGATCGCTCGCATTGGTCAATTTTAGCGCAAAATGATCGAGCACGCACAAATGAAGCTCACTGCAATCGGAACTCTTCGCCAATTTCCGTACTCCGTAATAGTCCGACGAGGCAGTTCCGATTGAAGTCCACTGCAATCGGAACTCTATGCCAATTTCCGTACTCGAAATTCCCGAGTGACGGAATCCGACGAGGCAGTTCCGATTGAAGCCCACTGGTGACAATCGGAACTCTTCGCGAATTTCCGTACTCGGTACCCGAGTGACGGAATCCGACGAGGCAGTTCCGATTGCACTGGTGAGACCTGCTCGGGTCTGTGTCTATATTTAGCAACCTAGTGCAACTCAGCTACAATCAAAGTACTACAAATACCGAGAGTCATGTTGAAGTGAGTGAAAGAAACAGATGATGACGTCTATCTAAATCCTTATAGGACGGTAGCGTTTGTTTGTCTTTAATCATCTTGTCTTGTCGTACTCTTAATAGTTTGTTCTCTTGTTGCTCTGGCTTCTGCCAAGTCAGTGAGAACTTACTTTGTGTGGCTTTCTTGGCTTTTTGCTTTTTATATTATATATACGTGTGTGTGTGTGTGTGTGTGTGTGTGTGGGTGTGTGTCGTTCTACGGTATAAAGTCCCTCCGACAACAAATACACAACAAGCGCAATCCGGAGACACGTATCTTGAACGTAATGGTCACAATAGAGTCTGGACTTCTCTAGATGAGTGTGTTGGCTGAGCTGGTGCTGCTACTGTGATGTCGATTCTGTTGTCTGTATGTAGATTGTGTGTCGCTTTCGCTCTGTGTAGTTGTCGCTGTGACGGTGAAGTGTTGTCTGGCTGGTGATGCTGTCCTACAACCGCTACTGGTATATGGTCGGGATCCTGGTTTTGGGGCCACACCCATCGCAGTATGACCCCTGCGCCGCACCCATCGCCTGACGTCCTGTCCCCCTTCGGTATTCTGTCGAATGTAGGCCTCGGCTTTCGCATCGATAACCGGGAATTTGGTTGACTCCCGTGTTATCTCAGCTCCGGCTCCGGCCTGCGGACTTCTGACTTCCAGGTTTTGTAGACATCAGATGATATGTGCTGTGAGGGGTCGCAGGAGACATTTTCACTCTCGGTCTATTGACAGTCAGTCTGCTAATCGCTCTCGGCCTCGGCTTCGATACTCATGGTTACGGTATGCAATATTTCGACCTCAGCTCAGGCTCAAAGTTTTCAGCAGACTTAATGTCATCAGTGCCCACTCAGTGACGTGCACGCGGTGAAGCACAGACCTAATAACAAATAGATTCGACACTACGAAAATTATCTAAATTTCACGTGGCACAGTGCAAAAATTTCACAAATTATTACCCAATTTTAACCAGACATATAATGAAAAGTTTGATAGATACAAGTTTCATTCATATCAAATCCCATCACAAATTTAATTTTCTTTCCAATGATAGTATTCTTCTTTCTCTTGCATTTAGAGCAAAAAAGGAGTTTGACAGAAACTTTGACTATGTCAAAACCTTGATTTTTAAGAGAAACCCGAAAAATGATGACATTTTTAACTTTAAACATCTTTTTATACAATTTCTTATTTTCAAAATAAACATACATTATTATAATTCCATTTTGCTATTCACTATGCATCTTTTGAATGTATTCTCATCAAAATCAGTGAATAATTGAGAGAGGAGATAGAAGGAAAAAATAAGGTGCCTTGTGATATTTTGGTTACTTCATTGGTTAAGATTAAGTAAGTTTCGTATCTGTTTATTAATATATCTGTGGGAGAAGATATATAGCAGGTGGCAAAAATCTAAGGGCCATAACTCCGGCGTTATATCTGCGATCTGGCTGGTTATCGAACTGGACATACATATCATGGCCATAAACATTGTCCTAGAGTTTCATCAAGATCGGATTATAATTTTAAAGTATTTAATATTAAAGGTCGGAAACGGAAGTCTATTTTGAAAAATCCAAGGACCATAACTATGGCATTTTTAGTGCGATCTGGCTGGTTATCGAACTTGACCTAGATATTATGGCGATACACATTATCCGAAAGTTTCATAAAGATCGGTTTATAAGTATTAAAGTTATTGGTCGGAAATGAAATTTGCGATGGAATGAAGGACGGACACAACGACGGAAATGTAAATTCAATAGTCCTCAACCTTTGGCGGTGGACAATAAAAGGCGGAGGACTATAAAATCGTGAGATAAATCGTAAATTACAACTTTAGCAGTAATATTCCACTATGATCTTTCAGATTCGGCAAGAGTGTAATGTAAAATATAAATACGGAATAAATACTATAGCGTGTGATCATCACAACATTAGCAGTAATATTCCACTAACTTTCACATAAGGAGTGTGTGACGCAAAACCAGTATGACAGTTAAGTGTGATTTAATTTAATAAGATAAGATAAATTGTATTTAAAGTCGGCAAGACACGTACAACAAAATAACATATAAGCCCACAGGGGCTTTTGAACCGACTATTAACATGAAGAATATAGTCAACATAGTAATAAAATAGCAATACGATCTATGGCAGTAGTCTAATACAAGCACATTTACAAACTGATTTACAGTCTAATAAAACATAGATGCATTTTAAGTATTATCGAAGCACCTATAAGCATAACACAATACAAACCTAAGAGGGATGAGCAGTCGACGGAATTGAATATTACATGGATAATTAATTATGCAAAAATTAATTTCAATTATGTACAATTTAAAATTAAGATTCATACAGCGTGAGTGTCAGTCTTACCGAGGACAGCCTTGGCAAATTTTGTACATGCCACATGCTGCACTCTGTTAAAAACTAGTTAAGATTTTATTTTTTTTCATTAAAAACTGAATTTTATAATACAGAGCAAGAGCGTGTAAGTTTAAAAGGTGCTAAAACACTTATCACATACACCTCATATCAGATATGAAGAGAACTGGTGGACACTGAATATAATATGTATATTTTGTCATTAATAATTAATATCTTCTTCTTCTTCTTCTTCCGATAATGTGCAGCATACTCGCACAGTGAAGTGACTATGTACACGTGAAGGAGGATCAAAGCGTGTATGTACAATTAAAAGCAGGATAAAAATATCAGCTTTGGTCTATCCGAGGACTACCACAATCCTTGACCTGAATATGTCAATGGATTGGGCATCGATCGTGCTGGTCGGCAAGCAGTTCCACAATCTGATCCCTGCTGGAAAGAAGGAGAACTTATGAGCGTTCACACCCTGCTGTGTGGTACCAAGTAGCGACTGTCATGACCTCTTGTACTTGCTCCTATAGGTTGGAGGAATGGGCTGGTTGGTATCTCTACCAGTTGATGTATAATTCTGTACATCATTACAGCTTTGGCCTGTTTTCTTCGGCTATGTAGGGACTCCCAACCAAGTTTTGTCAACATGCTGGTGACACTGCTGTCACGCCTGTAGTCACCTGTTGTGAAACGAACAGCTCTGCGTTGCACTGCTTCTATCTTGTCAATGTTGGATTGTGTATGAGGATCCCAAACGCTGGAAGCATATTCCAATTGCGGCCTGACCATGCACTTGTAGCAAGTTGCTTTAACATCTGGTGGGCATGATGAGAGGTTCGTAATTAGGAAGGCAGTAGTGTTGTTGGCTTTCTTGGTAAGGGTGTCAATATGGCTATTCCAAGTCAGGGAACTGTCTATGGTGACTCCTAGATATTTTGATTTGTTATTCTGTTTAAGCATTTGGTCATGGATGGTGTAGTGTGAGTTTATGACATTCCTCTTGTTGGTGATGCATGTATGTGCTCACATTTGTCAGGATTGAAGTCCGTGTGCCATTCCTTCTCCCACTGCTATAGGCTGCCCAGATCAGCTTGGAGGGTCAATGTGTCAGCTGCTGAGTTGAAGTCCGTGTGCCATTCCTTCTCCCACTGCTATAGGCTGCCCAGATCAGCTTGGAGGGACAATGTGTCAGCTGCTGAGTTGATGTTGCGGTAGAGCAGACAATCGTCTGCAAACAATCTTACCGATGCATTGACTCTGGATGGGAGGTCATTGATGTAAATTAGGAACAGCAAAGGACCCATTACCGTGCCTTGGGGATATATATGTATTTTGGGGGTTCTGGACCAAATCTCTCGTTTTTACTCGAGATTTGATCCAGAACCCCCAAAATACATATATATAAAAACTCCTACCACAAGGTGCTGAAATAAGCTGGGTTAGAGTTATATTCTGAGATTTTTTAATAGTTACTAAATGTACACCCAAATCAACGAATAAACTCGAAATCAAAGTGATTCTGCAATTTTTGTAATATAATTATAAAATGTTTTTTTAATACAAAACAAAATTGTTGATTTGTTATCAGAACTTTAGTCAAATCAACAATTTTCCGACCTTGAATACAAAGGTGGTGGATCATACTCATACACATTACTAAAACAATTTATCACACACTTTTTAGGCTTTTTTGTAAGGTTGCCATTGCTTCCTTTCTTCCCTTTTCCCTTTTCCACTAGTTCTTTTTTTTGAACTTCACTTATTTCAGCTTTCTTTTGTTTGGTGTCCTGTTTTAAACTATAATATTTATCCAAAATTAGCTTAAACTCTTGCTCAGATATCTGTGCATCACTTAATGCTTTTGATATCAAATTGTTTATGCTATTCAACTTAGACTCTGCCAAAGTTTTTTTTCATAATGTTTCTGAGCTTTTGAATTAAGCTTGCGTCTGATAAAATTAATACAAACACCTAACAAAACTGGAACAACAAATCCAATCCCAGCCATAATAACACCTGTGGAAATTAATGCAGTGTCAATTCCATCTGTGATATTAATACCACGTTTATATTTTTTTATAAAGAGACTTGCGTGTGTCTCGCTCTGTAATTAACTTTTGTTCAATCTCTGAAATATTTTGTAATCTATAATGATGTCCGTCTTCCACTGGCAACTCAGGATATAAACTTGGTGCTGTCGGTGGCTTCATTTTTTAATAATAAAAAAATTAAATTAATTCAATTAATAATGATGCCACCGTATTTACAGCGGTAGCGTTGGCAGTCTTGCATACAAAGTTAATAACAGAACCAGCACCAATATCTAAAGGTCTATCAAAGTTATCGTGTTTGCGTGGGATGTTGTGAAGCGTTATGCCATAATTTGGTTCTTCAACACCATTAACAGAAACTACTACAGATACGTCACTAACTAGTCGTTCACTTGATAAACCTATTCCCATAATACGCCCACGGCGTGTCATTACATACCGCACATGTGTTTCTGCTCCACCATTACCAAATGCGAGTACTCTATTTAATACAAGTGGACCCTTAGCCTCCGCAAATATTGTAATAATCCCATATTTAAGATTATCAACTTTATCTCTTAGTTGGTTGAATTGGTTAACAATAGGCACAACTCGCCTATGTAAATCTAAAACATGATGGGTTAAAGTTTCTAAGTCTTCTGTTTTTTCAGGTTTTGTTGCTCCAAATATACTCATTGTTTTTTTTTATAAAAATATATTTTTAAATAATTTCTAAAACACAACTCATAGGGAAGCTGTGATTATATATCTTTTCTCCATGCTCATCTCTGACTTTTATTTTTAATTCAGAAATTGTACCACCCGAAAGACAGCGATATTCAGGATAAAAACGTGTATATACAATATCCCCAAACTGCTTATTTACCACAGGCATAACTCCTATAATAGTGCTTGGCACACCATTGAAATAATTACTACTCGTATTAACTTGTTCCAGATGAACATATAGCTGTTTATAAGGAGCTAAATCAATTGATTGTTGTCCAGTATGAGTACCTGTCAACCATTTCCTGTCCTTGAATCCCAACATTTCTGAAAGACCGCTTGATAATCTTGTCTGTGTTGGCGTCTCTAACGACACTGTACCATTATGCGCATCAACGGTTAGGGTAATATTTAGTCTTTCAAATATATCTGCCAACTGTTGAAAATTATAGTGTCCATCTAGTATATGATACGTATCGTCTGGTGTTTTTCTCTTTATGACTTCATGATTAATATTATACCAACCGATAGTGTATATAAAACTCTTTAATCCAACGCGCTTATCTCCATTTCTATTATCGATATACTGTTGTAAGTTAATAGAGTTGTCTATGTTTGAAATTGTATGAAACATTTTTTTAATATATATATAAAAAAAAAATACAAATAAAAATGATTTCTAAAAAATTCAGATATAGCTCAGATGCTCACTACTATTCAAGTACTTTTAGCAAAAAAGTGATAGATATAATAAATCAAAACATAGTCATTACATCAGACGGTAAAGGCTTTAAAGCAGCATTCCCCAATGTCTTTGAAAAATATAAACTTCCATACGTCAAATCAGATGCTATAGTCCAACGCTGGGGAACAGATTGGATGTCATTTTGGCAGAACCAGTTGAATTTTGCTATTTAGTGTGCGACAACTGGGGGTGGTATTGATTTCAACAATCATTTAAAAGCTGATGCCCTGGTTGGTTCGTTATTTCGATTTCATGTCTATTACCAAGTTAGAAGAATATTATTTGAGATGAGTGTAGCAATGCCGCAAGAAAATTGGAATGCGTTTAGTAACACATATAACCTAAATGCATACGAGAGAATATGCAAGGATTTTAACGTTGACTTACATTCAGATTGGGACAGAAAATAAGCAACAATGATGGTTTGGGAACTATTTATGACTACGCTACAAACGTGGGATACAGACCATTAAGACCTGCAACCTTTGTGTATGATGAAAAAAAAGATGAGCTTCAAAGACTATAAAAGTGACACACAATACCACATTGATTACATTGCACAAGGATCTGAAGCAGACAACAGCTGGTCTACTTTTATGCTAGATAATTCTGTGGGATTTACAAGAGCAGGAGTAGAAAGAATCAATGACAGCATAAGAACATACTTCTGGGCAATTCTTGGCTCACAATCACAAACAAGAACAGATATACTTGGAACTGGAACGGCATTTGATGCTCAAAAACAATTTCTGGCAAAGTTGTGTCTTCTTTTAACACCTTATTTATAGTTTCTTTTATCCTGTTTATTGGACTGCGTATTGCATCTTCGTTTTCACTCGCCGCTTCAAGTCGCGCACTTCTTTCATCTTCTAAGTTTTTTATTCTGTCGCGTATGCGCTCTTGTTGAAACTCATCCTCCTTCCCGGGGGTACTAACCTGTTGTAATTTTTGTTTTTCTTTCGTTATATCTTTGTCAAGCTCAGTGAGCTTTGAGAGATTATTAGTAAGTTCTCCACGAAAGCTTTGCAATACCTTATCTAAACCTCGTATCTCTCGCAGTGTTAGATCTTCTGGTTGAACAGCAGTCAGTTTTAGGATGAGTTTCATCTATTATATTACTCAAATCACTCTCAATTGTATTTACAGCATCTACTGTATTTTGTACATCTTCAGTTGTTGAAAAAGTTTGTATTGGTATCTTTTCTGCAGCGATGGTATCTCTTGTCCTCGCTAAGGCTGCTATTTCTGTCCTACCCCGAGCCTTTCTTTCACGTGGAACTAAATAATCATAAATTTTTAAAGTATTTCTGATGAAGTCAACATTATGTTTTCGATTTAGAGTGTCCAGCGTATAAAACTTGATTGGTTCGTTTGGATTATTTCCCTTATAATAGGTAAGTGGAAAATCATCCGTCCCCAACCAAACTGCATATAACATTGTTCTTCCGTTTTCGTCCTCAGCCACTTTAAAATCTTTATAATCAATTCCGCTGATCTCAGCATTAACTTCAGTAAAACATTGATCTACTAACAACTTTTTATGTGTAAGCTGTTCTTCTGTTTTATCTTCTCCTTGAAGCTGATCAATATGGTTATTTTCATTAACAATTTGTCTCTGGAAATCTGAGCCATGTTGTATAAATTCTGATTCTTCATCACGCAACATATCACTTATAAAAGCATCCACATCTTCAACATTATCTGGATCAAACGTAGGATTGTCAAACTCATATCCTCCTTCAGCCATTGTTTATTTTATTTAATTTTAAAAAATATATTCAAAAAATAAAAACAATGTCAGCTTACGGAAACAAACTCAACTCTCATAGAAAACTAAGAGAGCCTCGTGGTGCCAAGGGCATCCGCACAAGTGTAGTAATAACTAATAATCCATCAACACTAGACCAAAACCAGCAACTGCTTGTGAGATTTCCCAATCTAAGTACTAATGATGTAATAGTTCCACCTACTGCTCGTCTTGCCTTTGAAATAGAACTTAAAAGCACCAAAGACCCCAACGCTACTATATACCAGAATCTGGGTAGAACAATTGTGAAAAAATGACAATAAGAATAAGTGGCAATGAAGTCATGTCAATAGATGACAGTGATATATATCATTGTTATGTAGATTTATGGAAAAGCCCTACCGAACGATTAAACATGGCTTACCAAGGTGTTGTTGGTAAAGCAAAGATGCTAAGACATATAATTGGTGCGGGAGATGCTTCCTCAGACCTTGAAGATGAAGAGCAGCAGCTTATGGAAATAGATTTTGTATTCCACTGGACTTTGAAATGTTAGAAAGTCATATGCCATTTTATCAAGCGGGGCTTGGTGATAGGTTAGAATATGAATTAACGTTTAACAATTATAACAAAGTTATCAAAAGCAGTGATGCTGATGCATATTATGTAATAAATAATATCTGCTTGGAATTTGATATGGTTAGTGATGTTGAATTAGCCTAACAAATAAGACAGCAAACCAATGGTAAGATAGTATTTATGTATGATCGTATCTTGCGACATAGAAAAATAATAGCAAACAAACCTGATACCCTTTGTAATATCAACATTAATGTACCAGCACGGAGCATGAAAGGTATTTTAATGCTGTTTGAAGACCCAGACAGAACAGACACGGAATCCTTTTACAACCCAACGACTGAAAAGGTTGAAATGACAATAGAGGGCGTACCAAATCAGTTGTATATTCAGGGCATGAGGGCATATCAACATTGGGATGAAATCAACAAATATGTTGCCTTGACATCAAAAAGAAACAAAGAGACAGAAATAGTAGCGAGGGACTTATACTTTACTAATGTTTCAAAGGCTTGACCTTAGAACATGCGATGACAATTTATTACACGGTAGTGGAAGGAAAATAGAAAACGGTAGTGAAGGCATAACAATACTAATAAATAAAAAAGCAGATGCAGATCAATATTTATATATATATAATACAAGATAATCAATTTTGAAGATGGAAGATTCAAAGAAATACGATTCTAAATATCCTAAATATCCACACAGTGCCATTATCTGTGGTCAGACAGGCTGCGGTAAAACAGACTTTGTTCTTGACCTACTCGAACAAGAGTATGTTGGAGTTTTTGAACATATAATTAGTTTGTGTCCAACCATAGAGTGGAACGAGGCTTATAAAAATAGACCCTGGATAGGTGATTTAAGAAACCCGAGAGATAAAAAAATAACAATTGTCAATCCCGTTAGCAACGGCAAAGAAATGCTGCAAGAACTGTTGCGTTTATTTTTCAAACAATATGCTGGCAAGCCCACACTATACATCATTGATGATTGCTCCGCCACAAAAGAATTAACAAAGAAAAAAGATATGTTATCAGAGTTGGCATTCTCTGATCGCCACGCCAAACAATCAGTGTGGGTCATTTCACAGAGATATAATTCTGTATTGAAAGATTTGAGGGAGCAAGCAAAATGGTTGTGTATGTTTTACACCAAAGACAGAGATAGTTATGAAAATTGTTTGAGAGAAAATGATGTTATTCCGACGCTGGAAGAGAGAACCAGAATAAGAAAAGCTTTAGCAAAGACTAAATATTCCAAGTTAATTTTGAGGACTGACCAACCAACTGGTTATTGGGTTGAATAATTTCTAACAGCAATGCTATTTTTTTCTAACAGGATTGTTTTGTTGCTAATAGTAATACTAACAGCAAAGTAGTAATGTTAATAGCAATACTGACATAAAAATATAATGGAAATATCGGGGAATATAGTAATGCTTATAGCATTGCTCATAGCAAATTAGCAATGTTAATAGCATTGCTCATAGCAAAGAAGCAATGTTAATAGCAATGATTGCAGTAAATTAATAATGTTAATAAAAAAATTAGCAATGTTAATAACAATGCTATTAACAATACTAACAATTACTAGTTGCGTGGTGAATATCGCAGCTGGTTGTTTTGTGTTTTATATTTATTCCAAGATAAAAAACAAAATTATTAATATAAAAATGAATGCGGAAGAACTATTAAAAGATACATCGGAAGGTTTCACGGAACACACAGATGAATCAAAGCAACAAGAAACAAAAAAAGAAAGATTATCAGCCATAGTGGCTGGCGGTGGTAGCCGTCAATATTTGGGTAAAGACATACAACTCACAAATATAGATAGCATGCCCCAGGATGAAATTAACAAACTTTACTGCAGATATGAAGCAAGGCTTGGGGCAAGTATGACCAAGACTTTAGGCAATTCTTTGATTAACTTGTATGTGATGGGAGTATCAAAATATTTGAATGTAACCAATCCACCAAAACTGATAGAAGATTTGGAGGAAGACCCATTTATTAATCATGCTTTAACAAGTGCTTGTTGTGAAGTGTATTACATGTATGGGATGTTCTTAGCGCCATTTACAGCAATACTGACAACTGTTAGACATATTGATTTTAATAAAAATAAAAATACAGATAATATAAATGATGGAGAACCAAGAGAGTGAAGTTATACCTGTTGAGGTTGTTACACAACCTGTTGATACACAATCTGTTAAACAACAAAAAGTAAAAAATCCAAAACGAATAGAAGCTGGGGAAAAAGGAGCAGCGGCAAGGAAGGCAAAGCGTTGCTTCAGGATGCACAGGATGCAAAGCAAGATGCAAAGCATGTAAATCAAGATGAAATAACAAAAATAACAATAGGTGAAGAGGAACCAGAGAAAATCAAAATAAACGTATACAAAAATTATATTCCACCGTGTGTGATTTTATTAGGCATTGCTGGGTTGGGTTTGTATATCTATAATAAGAAATCTGCTACGTCTGTTGCTATACAACCTGTTGCTGTTCCCACTTTACAAAAAGACCCGTTTGATTTTTAATAATTTATTATAAAAAAATAATCATATAAAAAAATGGCAACAAGTATTGACGGAAAACAAATTGTAAATATGATGTATCACGCAAATGCAGAAGGAGCATCATGCAGAGCAGACATTTGATGATGTAGACCAGGCTATGAAGCAGTATTATTATATGACTGGTAAACGTTTACCTTCAACTCTTGCACCAGAGCCTAAGTTGAGTGATTTCTATACACCATCTCCGGATCAACAGAATAGAGAGATTATGTTTATTGTAGTAGGCATGGCTGCAACTGGATTTGTGGCGTATAAATTGATTTAATAAAAAATAAATAAAAAAATGACTAAGTCATATGCATGATACTTATTTTGTTGTTTTTACTTTGAAATGACAAAGTCATATGCTTGATACCTATTTTTTCTTGTTGTTCATACAAGGTTTTAATCCAAGTGGTCGAATATAATATGGTGGTTTAGCACTCTTCTCTATTTTATTTTTGAGATGATCAGGCGCCCATATTTCACCGTTGTCTAATAATGTCAATACCATGGATGGACCATATTGAGTATCCATTATTTTTGTATCTGTAATAGTGTATATTTTATTATTTTCCAAGTCTGTCCATTTCTTTGTGCTATATTGATTTTGCTCTTCGAGCAGTTCATCAAATCGTGCAGTTGTGATTTCCATTTTTTTTCTTTATAGTTATATAATTAATCTCTAGTAGAAAAAAATGGAAAAGATTTATTAGAGCCCAAAAGGATTTTGGAGAGTTACTCAGCAGTTGAAAAATTGTCAAAAGAGGCTGGTGTCAGGGAAAAACAGGCATTATAATTTTTAAAAAAACAAGCTGTGTGGCAGATTTATTTACCCGCACCAAAGAAAATAATTAGACCCTGGTTTGATGTTTCTACTAAGAATGTAGTGCATCAAGCTGATTTGTTATTTTTACCGCATGATACTTTTGGGGTTGGTCGTGGACGCAAGACATATACATATGCGTTGACTGTGGTTGATATTGCGAGTAGATACAAAGAAGCAGAGCCACTGACTTCCAAGGATAGCAAAGAAGTTGCTAAAGCATTTGAAAATATAAACAGTCGACATCTAAAATATCCAAAGTTATTACAAGTGGATCCAGGCAGAGAATTCATGGGTGCAGTATCGCAGTTGCTGGCAAAACACAAAGTAAATATCAGACGAGGCAGAACAGAAATACACAGAGACCAAGCTATAGTAGAAAGATTTAACAGAACATTAGCTTAAAGATTGTTTGGTAATCAGTATGCTAAGGAAATTGATTCGCAAAAACGCAACAGAGAGTGGGTAAAGAGATTACCAGAAGTTGTCAAAGCAATAAATGTGGAGACAAAAAAGCCTCCTCCTGTTGAAACAAAAACATTAAAAGAAGATCCTATCTGTATGAATGCCAGTGTGAGATATTTATATCAACCCGGGGAACAAGAAGGAGGAAGACGCAGAGCAACTGATCCAATGTGGAGTGTAGATATTCACAAGATTAAAAGTTGCCACTGACCGTTCCAAGGCGTTAGCCCTATTGTCAACCCTTTTGTGTTTGTGATGTCGTTTACTTTTATTATTACTTTTGCCTTTTTGTTTGTCTGTTTCCATGTTTGTTTCTGTGTTTTGTGGTTGAATGCTACTTTCCCTGTCCGATCTTTTTATATTTCTTATATGGTGACGCAAGGTATAAGAGTATATTATTTGAAAGGAATACAAAGAGGATTCGTCAAAAAAGAACTACTTATTGTTCCTGCTGATACCCAAACGCGTATGTCGTAATACCGTCTGGTGCTATGCATTTTTTAGTGTCTAATGGTGTGACAGTGTTACTTTGTTTACTGCTATACCATATATTTCATGCTTTATTGATCGCATCATATTCATCTCATGGGTGTATTTTTTCTTGTTGAATAGAGCATCTTTATAGTTTTCAAAGTTGATATGTTTTTTGATTACATATTGTTTTACACCCTTTGCTTTTTTAATGAGTTGTTCATCCGCTCTTAGAATGGAATAGAGCTTTGGTCTTAATCCAACATACTCAACTATAGGAACACCAGCACATTCGTCTTTCATTTTACCTAATACGTTTTTGTTTGTATCATCGTGCAGTGGATGGTTTTGCGGATAATCACTCAAATCATATTCATCTTTCATTTCAGCCATGTCTTTGTACACATCTTCTGTTTTGATGTCTACCAGCAAGCTTTCAGTGTCTGTGTATAATAAAGAATATTTATCCCCGTATCTTTTCTTTAGTGTATTATAGTACCAGTATTGCATCATATACTTTGATAAATCCAATACTGACATCCCAACATAGATTGGTTTGTTTAATGTTAATTTTGTTTTGTTTACATGTATTGCTGACAACTCATCTGAAAATTTTATACGTCTGTTAAAGTTGGGTTTGGCTATAATTTTTCTTATTTTTTTCATTTTCAGAGCCATCTGTTCTCATTAGTTTTATATCAGTCCGCTTGCGTAGGTTTTCCATTGTTTTGCCAAACACAGAGTTGTTCATAAGTTTGTAAAAATCTTTTTCAAAGGGTGATTTAGCTTGTTTTCTAAAATCGGTGTTTAAACGAATATATGATTCCATCCATGGTTTTTCATTGAATTCTAATACATTGTGTATTTTTTTTAGTTTCATACCTAAAGATAAATACAGTTGCAGGTTTTTGTAATGTATCACCTATTTTTCTTTGTCCATAAGATTGGGAACTAGTTTCTCAATGTTTATCATGCTATTATTTTCTAGCAACTCTGTCTGGTAGTCAGATAACCATTCTTTTTTCACTGCTAATCTTTCTGGTGCAAGTGGATAGTCATTGTGAGATTTATGCAGTTCTTTAGGATATTTCAAATCAACTTCAAGTATTTGTCCTTTGCCAGGTTTTGGTCCAGAAAATCTCCCACTCTTTTTTTGGCTTTCCAAACAAAGCCAGAATATGGAAGTGGTTGACTCATTGCCCATCCATAAAGGTTATTAGCGTCATAATACATTAAGTGGTTGTTCTCCTTGTCAGGGTTATAATCAGCTACGTGTGGATTGTTTGCTTTGGCATATCGTTTTGATACCATACTTATTCCACCTCGCATTCCTTTTTCTACAAACAAGTGCATGTCAATGTCTGTCTAAAGTTCTAGTTCTATCTTTGTTTGTTTAAGGAGTGCATCCCAAGATAATCCAGGTGCTGTGTTGTAATATAATGGATTAAGTTTGTATGCACTCATACATGTTTTTCTAAAAGTTTGGAATACATCTGCTAACAGAGTTACATCAGTTTTTAGATAGAAATCATGATAGTCTCCCAATGTTTTGCAATTTAATTTGTTCCATACTTCCTGAGCATGTTCATAATCTTTAAGACTTATACCTTCATCTCTAAGACTACTATAAAACTTGTCTATGGGTGGTAGTTGTGATTCCTCAAATCTTTCCACATTGTCAATATATTCATAAGGATAAACACCTTTTCGTAAAAGTAAATCTGTTTGTTCTCCAAACTGATTTTTGGTAATTTTAAAATCTGATTTATCCGTAGCATCAACCAATTTTTCCAGAGACGAAGCCATAAACTGAAAGCTATCCAAGAACCTTAGTTGTCCAACGCTAAATGATATGTATTTTTCAGCATTGTTTGGGATGCATTTAATATTACCTGACATTTTATGTATTTTTGGCATTATAAGATGACTGTCATATCCTTTGAGGTTATGAAATACAACAGGGATGATTGTTTTACCTGGTTTTATTTTTAGTTTCGGGTTACAGTTTTTGTGTGCTGCACCTCTATATTCACCTGTAAAATGACAGTGGTCTCTTACTTTGCCGTTTTTACATTTTCCTATTTTATTATTACATATCCAACATTGTGTTGCTTTTTCATGATCTTCCTCATTTTGTTGTGTCATGATTAATGGTTTTGGGTGAGCAAATATATTATTAATGTTGCTCTTCTCACATTTTAAGTGATTTAAAAACGTTTCAACAACATCTTCGCCTCTGTAAATAACAGATTCTTCAGCTTTGCCATCATATCTGACAACTTGGTATCCAAAACCACAAGCTTCGTGTACATTTTAAATTTCAGATTTCTTTCCAAATTCGATTGGATGTGGTTTGATTATACTCTCAAAATCAGCATATATTGCAGAAGGCACATGCATCTGATTTTGATGATTTTTAAATTTTATGTGATTTTTACCTTTTCGCAGCATTTCTATTTTGCAAGAATTTGTGTTAATACCATCACAGTCTTCTTTGTGTTTGGTGAGTAGTCCTTTCCCAGAAAAGCCGTAAAGACAACGATCGCAGAAGTAAGTTTGACCTTTATGTTTGTTTTGGTCATAGAGTAGTCTATTTTGTTGTTGACTTCTTTGGTTCATCAGGATAATCATCAGGGTTATAGTTGTCATCTATAATTCCTTCTTCATTATTTGGATCATCTTCATTCTCTGAATCATCTTTTTTAACCTCAATGTCTTTAGATATTAAGAGCAGATTAATTCGCTCAATATCTTTTGGTTGTTCTGATATTTTATATGGAAAAACAGTTACCTTTTTATTTTTTCCTGTTATGATATATCCATAAACGTTGATAGCAAGGTTGTTTTGTTTTTCTACTTTGGATATTTGAGAAATTGGAGTGGGAAAATCAATGCCATCTTTTTTCAAGAACGATATATCAGGATACTTTGATAATCTGTCGGTGTGATCTGTAGCTGGATTTAGAGCGGAATTTATTGCATGAAACAAACATTTATCATCATTGTTTTTTACGTTTATTATTGCTTTCTTGTCAACTAGTGCTTTGGGCAAAGGAATATATGAAGAACCTTTTAATGGTTCATATTTTGCTATATTCAAGTAAAACTTGACACAGTGATCAATCTCCAATCCTGATGCTGTGTTTGTAAATCTTTCAAGGCTCTCTTGTATATATGCAGATGATTTATCGTAAAACTCATTTATATTTTTAGAGTTTAAGATTGCATTTTGTTCGCTGTGTAATACTGCTGTAGTGTATTTTTTGGTAGCACCATCGTCTTTAACCAGATTTACAGTGAGACCTAATTGAAACTTTAATCCATTCGTCTCTATCAGCTCTTTGATAATTTGTTTTGTAATAATGGATTTCTTTTCATGAAATAGTTTTTGAGGGGTCTTTGTTTTCCTTAACAGATATTTCGTATGCTTTGAAATGACCACATATTGGTTTGTCAACAGGTTTTAATTCTGAAGTAGATTTTCCATCTTTAAAAACTTGTTTTAGTTCATTTGTAAATTTTTTTGGTAAATCAGCATATTTCTGCTTTTCTCGTTTACGTTTTTTTTTAACACGTCGTCTCTTGCGTAAATTTTCTAATGTTTGAGAATTAACCTCTTTTAAAGTTTCCTTCGGAACTTCTTTAAGAGCATCTAGCGCCTTTCTAAGCTGATCATTATTAATTATTCCATCCCGGTGTAATTGTAAAATGTATTTCACGTCTTCGGTACTCATTTTTGTAATATATATTATATTATTTTTTCTTCTTGATATAAAAAAATATTTATTATAACAAGAAAAAGAAAATGGAAAACACTAAGAAAATTGAAAACATTTGCCAATTTCTCAAAGTTGGATATCATGAGCCTTGTAAAAATAAAGCAACAAAAGATTCGAACTATTGCAGTTTACATAAATTCAGATTAAAGCAAAGTAAAGTTTTACCGTGTCTAAACTGTGGAAAAGGTACAAGTGCATAATATCAAATATGTGTTGGTTGTGGTGCTCATAAAGTTAGATTAAAGCATAGATACTGGGAGGTAGTAAAACCATATAATGTTGAATGTATTAGACTGAGACATATAGAAATGTGATGTGGGAAAATCAATACATATGATTTTCTAGTAATAAATCATATTTTGTTGATTTCGTGTTTATTCGTTGATTTGGGTGTAAATGTAGTAACTATTAAAAAATCTCAGAATATAACTCTAACCCAGCTTATTTCAGCACCTTGTGGTAGGAGTTTTTATATATATGTATTTTGAGGGTTCTGGATCAAATCTCGAGTAAAAACGGAGGTGACTGGAGCTGCTGTTGAGGTTTCGCCATCCAACACTACCTGCTGACTTCCAGATGCTAGGAAGTTCTTGATCCACTGCAGTGTGTTTCCTCGGACTCCGTAGGAGTCTTGTTTAATGGCCAATCTCTCGTGGGCGACCTTGTCAAAAGCCTTACTATAGTCAAGTAATATGGCATCGATCTGTCCCTTGTTGTTTAGGCTAGCAACCATGGCATGGATCGTGAGTATCAGTTGGCTTTCGCAAGATCTTCTTTTTCTGAAGCCATGTTGTCTGTCGGAGAGGATGTTGTTTGAATCAAAGAATTTCATGAGGTGCTATGTATGATATGTTCCATGATTTTGCAGCATATTGATGTGAGGGAAATGGGACGATAATTTGATGGTTTCGATTTATCTCCTTTCTTGAAAAGTGGTGTGACATTTGCTGTTTTCCAATCACTTCTTATCATCGTGCATGTATAATATATGTTATGCTATTAGCCTACCTTTTCATAATGATTGTGTTTATATTATATTGCATTTTTAAGGCTTGTTGTTAATTTTCTATCTTGCGGTTTAATTGTAAAAGTGCTGGTAAAATCCAGATTTACGGGCAATTACATTTTTGTTATTACCTAATCAGAACTTGTGTAAGAAAGTGTATTGTCCAGTCATGTGCATTGATAGGAATTACCTGACATGTTTTTACAGACAGAATCTGCTTATGTTCATATACAATAACCTTCAATATTTAGATACATTACTCAATTTGTGATTTATCCCTTGTATATACAAATTATGTTTCGCTCCAATATCTCACATAATGTCTATGTATTCCTTTGACCGTTGCCCTCCCCAGTGTGACCTCCTCGTGGTTTTGTGTGGACGAGCAACCCTCCTCAGACCAAGGTCTCTCTCATAGAGAGAGGACTTGAATGCTGAGGAGTTGTGCCAGACAAACTGCATTGGGTATTTTTATTATTTTTTATTATTTTTAATTAATATGATAATTATATTTTATTGAGAAACATTAATTATACAACGGGAGCAGCGATCAGACATAACATGAACAATGTATATATGTAAATTTATAACACACCGAATATTTTTAAACTTCTAGAGATGTGGGATATATTTTATTATAATAGCTCGCTCGCCACAATTCCGACTTTGGTTCATTATACATAGCGGACATCAAAATTCATTGTTTGGTGACAATTGTTGACAGCAATTTAATAAGTAATATACCTACGAAGCTCATTGGTGTCCCTGGCCTATAAATATAATAGAAACAACTATAGTAAATACACACACAGTAATCCGCCATAGACAATACTTACGTCTGCTTAGCTCTTGCCGCCTAGTAACGAATACGAATGAATAAATAAATCCTCTATGTATAAAATAATTATGAAATATAGAATGTATAATCAACATAAGAAAAGCACGCCAAAATGCCTAGTGCAACAAGGCGTGCCAAAACAAAAACTTAAGATAGATAGATAAAATTTCACATTTTTATTTAGCCTCCGTACAGGTAACATCGATAAATATACGGCTCCAGAATATATGTGATAAAAAATAAAGTTGCCCGTAACGGGATTGAACCACAGTCTTGCACTTGTAAGATTTGAAAGATGTACGCTGTACCTCTAGACCACTGCTATTTATTAGTAGTTTGTAGCATTTCTAACACTAAATAGGCATTACGTAATAACAAGAGCGCGCACACAAACTCATCAAGCGCTAAATAACAAGTCGAAATATGGTTGATTTGAGGCGAAGTATTAGTTTCATATTGATAAGATACAGTATTACACCAGGCAATGTTAATTTACACGTGCGACAATATGGACTGCATATTTATTGATCCATCTTTAGTTGCGTTCAAATATGTTAAGTTATTTTGCCTCATAGTGTATGGTAGTTAGTATACTATTTTCTCAACTAGCGTTGTAGTTCAGTGGATACAGCACCGGACTTGAAATCAGAATGTCGAGTGTTCGAGCGCCGAAAGAAGTTAACTTTTTTTTCTGTAAAAATTACTGTTACCTGTGTATAGGTACGATGTGCACTGGTCGATGTATATACAGTAAATGATTTCTTGCGCTATATTTGCTCGCTTAAATACCCGATTTCGACATGAGCTGATGAACATGAAGTTACAAATAAAGACACGCCTACAAAGAAGAAATCGATTGATATAGGGACTCTGTAGCTCTTTAAGCAATTGTTATGCTGCTCTGTCTAATCCATTCAACCCTTTGCCTGATAACCCAGATAGCCCCATCCCTAGTGGACTAGGTCCCACAAACGCTGCTTCCTCCCCTAATCCCTCATTATATACCGAAGGGAAACGTAAGAAAGCAGTTTTAAACCACCCATTGGTAATATTGATCATGAACTGTCAGCCGATTAAGAACAAAAGCGCAGAGTTGCACACTATTCTTGAAACTGCTAATTACCAGACATTAGTTTGGGTAATGAGTCTTGGCTAACTCCAGATATTCAAAACTCTGAAATCTTTACTGATGAATACGATGCCTTACGCAAAGACGAGATAAATAAATCAGGGGGCGGAGTCTTTATTGCATTCAAGAGAGATCTTCTATGTGTCGAAGTTTCCGATTTAGATATTATTAAATCATATTGGGGTACACTTGAGTTGGTGGGGTACATCTGTTCTTAAGCTTCTTACAGACCTCCGCACATCGTAAATACAGACTGCCTTAACCAATTCAACGAATCTCGTATTACAAATAACAAAAATGCCAATACCATAATAGGTGGCATAATAGGTGGCGGCTTTAACTGTGGTGATGTTGACTGGGCCCGAATATTTGTACCCACTGGCATGCCGAAGATCAGTTCTCAGAGACAGGTGGTAGATATTATCCAGGAACACAGCCTCACCCAAGTGGTCAATATCCCTACTAGAAATGATAACACTTTAGATCTGCTGTTCACAAATAATCCCTCCACTGTAAACAGAATTAAAGGCATGCCCCCGATTGGAAAATCTGACCACGACATTGTCCATATCGGGTATGACATTAAAGCTAAATAGATAAGTCAAATACCGAGGAAAATCTTCTTATATAAAAGAGCTGATATGGACGGACTTCGAGAACACATAAACCTTTAATCGTGTGTTCTCAGTGAACCGGTCAATGATATATGGACGAGTTCAAAAACTAAATTAAGTTACCAATGGGTCGACAAATCAATCAAGAGATGGATTAATAAAAGTCAAAGACTATACTCTAAGGCTAAAAAGACAACCAAAAAAAGGATAGACGACAAAACAAAATACAAGTGGCACAGAGCCCTCGTACAGGAAAAAAATAAGGGATGCTTACTGGAGATATATCTCAGACATTTTCACCTTGACTGATGACGAAAATGGGTACCAGCCCTTCCAGATATACTAGACCCAAAATAAATTACCAGAAAAAAGAGTCCTCTGGAGTGGCATTTCTTCGTGAAGACGGCATCCTGAAGACAAACAGTACTGACAACGCCAATATATTAAACAACCAATTTAATTCGGTATTCGCCATTGAACTGACGAGTCTATCCCAGAAAAAGGTAAAATCACCTTTAGCTCTATGGACAACATCACTGTAGATAGGAAAGGAGTCCAGAAACTTCTGGAAACCTAAATGTCCATAAAGCTTCAGGCCCAGACAATTTAAATGCTAGGGTCCTGAAAGAGTGCAGTGTGGAGATATCTGCCATACTCACTACCATCTTCAGCATGTCTCTTTCACAAGGACAAGTTCCTGATGACTGGAGGATAGCCATTGTAGACCCTGTCTTTAAGAAAGGAGAAACAGATGACGCTGCTAATTACAGACCTGCGTCTGCTGTAAAGCTCTAGAGCATATACTGGTTAGCAACCATAATGAGGCATCTGTCGAAATACGATATACTCGTGAATTCTCAGCATGGATTCATGAGTCAAGGTCATGCGAAACGCAACGTGTTCAGTTTGTTAACGACTTAGTATTCAACTTAGACAATGCGAAAAAAAGAAGAAAAAAACACAGACAAACTGACATCATTATTATGGACATTGCCAAAGACTTTGCCCCACAGACGACTTTTACAGAAAATTGACTATTATGGGATTAGAGGCAACACCAAACAGTGGATAGCATATAAATACCAATACGTCGATGTTTCACTCCTGTCGTTGTCTCATAATTATTTCCAAATGCAAGTATTATGTGAGTTTTCAATAGTTCTAAGGTATGCAATTTCTTTAAATGTATTTGCCCCGATTTTGATGAAAACATATGGATTTTTTCCTTAACAAATTATCCAGATTGTCAAAATGTTCCGGCATCTCCTCACTGCCGACATCGGATACCAATGGGCGATATTACTTTATACTCCATTCATCAAGATTTATAACGCCCGATGGTATCCGACGATGCCTCACTTCAGATTTATAACGCCCGAGGGTATCCGACGATGCCTCACTACGGATTTATAACGCCCGAGTCACTACAGATTTGTAACGCCCAAGGGTATCCGACGATGCCTCACTACGGAATTATGTAATGATTAAAAAAAACTTATTCCAATGTGAATAATTACTTCACTTTCAAGCATTCTATGCCATTTTCGTGGTGTTGACTGTACGAGTTCATAAATCATATAGGTATGCCCTTTTCGGGGTATTAGGTATGCCCTTTTCGGGGTATTGAATGCACGAGAAGTTTATAAATCATTTAGGTATGCCCTTTTCGGGGCATTGAATGCACGAGTTCATAAGTCATATAGGTATGCCCTTTTCGGGGTATTGAATGCACGAGTTCATAAGTCATATAGGTATGCCCTTATCGGGGTACTGAATGCACGAGTTCATAAATCATATAATCCCCCACAACTTTACAACAACCTGTTCGACACACTCATCAAACCTATTGTCTTGTATAACTGCGAAATATGGGGAGCTGATATATTAAATCGAATTATCAAAAATGATGATAAAAAAGCATATGAATAACGTCAGAAAACGACATGTATGAACAATTACATTCTGTAAAACCAGTTTACGCGTTAAAAGTAACAGTACTAATATCGCATGTCGGGCAGAACTTGGACGATTCCCCCTAACAGTAGACATTAATACCCATGTAATTAAATACTGGGATTACATTGCAAACTTGCCAAACAACAGAACAATTCTAAGAGATGCCGTTAAGTGTAGCAAAGTTATCATGGACAACAAAACCAATGTCTCTTGGCACACGTATGCAAAAATAATAATGGACAAAAATGACATTACTCTAGAACACTAAATTAGAACACGAGAAAACAAATTAGCAAAATCGGAATGCAATAAAATCAAATCGCGTCTGCAAAACCACTATTTAGATATATATAAAACAAAACTCTCAATCTCTGACAAGCTCATCTACTATAAACACATTGACAGAAACTACGAAATCGCACCCTACTTAGTAACGGTTAAAAACGAAACTTTCCGCCAAGCTTTAACTAAACTAAGAATATTGGCCCATAGGCTAGAAATTGAAACTGGGAGATACAATAAAATACCACGACAGGAAAAAATCTGTAAACTATGCTCTAATGCTGTAGAAGACGAACTTCATTTTTTAACTGCATGTCCATCTCTTAGCTCTAGACGAGATATTTTTTACAAAAAAATATCTGAATCCCTATCAGAATGGAATACTCTCGCCGATACCACTAAACTCTTCATAATAATCAACCAACCAGAAAAGATAGCAACAACATCCGCTCAGTTTTGCTATGAACTTATGAATATCAGAAATATTACATAACCTCTCTAGGCGCTAGATTCTGCTGTACTCTAAAACAGGTAACATATTTACAAGAGTGTATAATCTTACTCTCTCTATTATCACCTGTTTAATAATTATTTGTTTGTTTTTGTGTTCTCCAACTTTTGCATTATATGAAACTTAATAGGTATTGTGCCATCATTTATTTGTTGAACAAACCAATCCTGTTTATAATTGTACATCTTATAGACAATAAAATATTTGTATTTGTATTTGTATTTGCTTCATTTCATAGGCTGACACATATACCAAAAACAACAACAACAGTGATCGCTACTTCATCAAAATTACCCATGGAATGTTCATGCATCTTCCCAGGAACATATTGCAAACGATGGTTAATGGTCTCAACGACATTTAACTACCTGGGAAATCCATGAATGGTTGCAGCAGCCGTAATTAAACTACACATAAATAGTGTGCAATCCTACATAGAACCGTAATATATATTGATATGGCCATAAGGAGAAAACAATAAGCAATTACTTGTGAGGGAACGGAATCCATTTATGTTTCTTTTGTTCATATATACATGATCAGTTTTTTGTGTTCTATATCTACTTATATTGCCTATTAATGCTGTCCAGTTTATTGGAGGAGTTTGGCAGAGTTTATTTACATTGTCCCGTTTAATTGGAATAACGATATGGTAAGACGCCCGACTTTGCCTATTTTTCAAAATCATCCATGGGCTAGTTGCCATCCAAATGCCGTCATATGTCCAGCATCCCATGAGACTATCCAGACTGTCACATCCATTAGCTTTTCGTCAAATACACACACGCGTTGACTATTACAAATATTCATTCTTCCGCTTGCTGTGGTACAATGGAACAGCCTGCCGACTAACATTGCCATGCTGCCTAGCTTAGATTCGTTCAAGCCTGCAGTTTGCTCTGTTAGCCACCAAATGCCATAAATTAAAACGCTGTCTTTTATCTTTTAAATATCACTTTGTTCTTCATCGAACTTTTAACATACATAACACTTTCATCTTTATTTCACCTTCCCCTTATTTTACTCTTTCTTTTATCATCTTTTAAATTACTCACAACCGCACAGACGCGCACCTTCACATAATCTTCGAAAGAGGGTGATGCAGTATCCATAGATAGATAGATAGATAGATAGATAGATATTAAAATCCTTTTTTGCCACTGACCATTCCAAAGCGGTATCCCTATCAGGGGCGTAGCTAGGCCATTTTGGAGGATACGCTCGTATATTGGGTTCGAAGGGGCGGTTGGTGGGGGGTCCGGGGGGGCCGCCCCCGGCGGCCCTAAGCGTCCGCACGTTGCTTTTGACGATTTTGGGCTGAAAATGATGGCTTTTATTGATTGATAAATAAATTATATAGTTGCGAAAAACGAATATCTTAGATTGAAATTTCCATTTTATGGCATCTGTTTTGATAACTTTGATATTTATATGTTTATAAATTTCTAATGATGGGTCTCACCCTAGTCAGGCTCCAGTTTTTACTGCATTTTTGGGGCACTATGTTTTCTCTTTTTTTCCCAAGAGGCGTACGCCCGGGTGAACGGGCGTATGCCTGGCTACGCGCCTGCCTATTGTCAACTATTTTATATTTGTTGTGTCGCATACTTTGCTTCTAGTGTTCATTGTTGTTTGTTTTGAATGCGTGTTTTCGGTTGACTGTGTTCTATGGAGGCTATATTTCCTATTTTAATTACCTTTGATAGTACTGATTAAGCTTTCACATACGATTGCAATTGTAAAGATGTATAAAGTCCCGCATATAAATTAAGTATTAAACCCGCAAATTGTGAGATGCGGCGCCGCAAACCTCAAGAACCAGGACTCGATTTTGAGTACTGCTTATATATATATATCGCTTACAACAACAAGGAGACGAACACATCTTGAGAAGATGACGAGC